>JAIUZE010001161.1:0-42498 GCA_022085475.1 Heliosperma pusillum | reverse complement strand
GATCGGATGTTGTATTCCATATGATCTTATCATTATATATTGAATTGCCTATCTATCTTTATCGTATTTCACATGTATATCTTTATATGCATGCTTCTACTTTTGTATTTCCTTTTATGTACGTTTAATGTGATATGGCTGGGAGAACCCGGAGTTACTCCCCACTGACTGTGGCGTTCATGTTTTTCATGGATGAACAGGTTGCTTGATTGGATGGCTTTTTGCTATGATATTTTGGGTTCGGGTGTGAGCTAGCGGGCGTTGTCCCTGGATGAGACACCTCTAGACGTTATTAGCTTGTTTTGCTAATCACTTTTACTTTGTTAACAATTGGAGAGACTTCGTCTCTTGTTGTAGTCTATTTCGTACCTTGGTTTGTAATTTTTGACACTCCTCGTATATTTCTTCTTGCATGTATAAAAGTTTTAAAAACTTCATATTTCCGCTATATAATTCACATGCTTGTATGTTTTATATTTCCGCATTCGCGAGGGTTGTCACATTTTCAAATTGCACGGGATTATAAACCCGTGAAAATTGCACGGGATTATCTTTTCAAATTATTGTTATTATAAAAAAAAGTAAAATGTAATGATTAATATTGGATAAGAGTCATATTTAAGATTTTTGATTGTAATAAAAATAATGATTAAAAAATAGTGGTTACATTTTGAATACATTCATGAGTTAAAATTGCTAATTTTTAATGAATACAACAATTTCTTATTCTTAATATGTACTTATCCAATTTAATGGACTTTTAAGATTTTACATTATATGATGAATATGGAAGACACAATGTTAACTCATGAGAAAAGATTTGTATTATATTTGACCAACGTCCATTTTTATACTTCACATTTTAGAATATTTCCTCCTTCGGGCTTTAAATTACCCCTTTTTACTTCAACTCAAATCCTACAATTTCAATTTAGCAAAGTTCGAATTCAATTCAACAAAGTCCATTACAAAAGAACGACCTATTTAGCAAAGTTCGAATTTAGTTCACCAAAGTCAATTACAAAAGAACAAGCCCTAAGTAGTATCAAATACGAAGTACATATTATTCATTTATGTATTTCCTTATTTTTTTTTCTTATGTTTTTTTTTTGTTTAACTTTACATGTATGTGCTGATATACGTAATTGTTACACACATGTTCGATTCTCGCTGCACACTTTATTCGTTGCACCATTTAATTCTCATCCCATATAAATATAAACCATGTATACATCATCACGGAAATATCGTTCTCTCTCACTGATCTGAATCACCCTCAATGTCACCATTAGAGGTTCATGCTTCAAGTGTAGACTATAAAAATTTCATAAGAACTAAGTATGGGTCCCTGGCGTTTGAAGATACAATTAAACATTTACAATTGATAATCTTTTATAAGCATATATAGCCTATTTAATTCGGAAAATTTCCACGGTACCCTCCAAGTTTGACATTTTTCCCGAAATACCCAAATTTTTTACCCGAAAAACTTTGAGTGGCCATAACTCGTGTTTACAAACTCGGAAAACGACAATTTTTTTTCAAGTCGTTCATCTTTCGGAGAGCTACAATTTGAAAAAAAAAATTAGTCGTATTTGGATTCCGTGGGTAGGAATTTTTGTATGTCAAAGTTTTTTTACCGAACACACTTTAAGTGACCATATCTCTTGGTCACAACTCGCCAAATTTTTTTTTCAAATCATAGTTCTTAGAAAGATGAACAATTTGAAAAAAAAAAAATCGTCATTTTTCGAGTTTGTAAACCCGAGTTATGGCCACTCAAAGCTTTTCGGGTAAAAATTTTGGGTATTACAAGCAAAATGTCAAACTTGAAGAGTACCGCGGGAATCTTCCGTATTTAATGTTTCAATCTTTGTTAACTTTTCCTTCCTTTTTTTTTAATTTTATGCAACTTTAACATCTTTAATTATTTTTACCATTTATGTTCTCCTTGAAAAAATAATCCTTGTATTAATTTCTTTCTTTTTCGCATTTAAGTCATTTTTTTTTTTTTGAGTAATATTTTTTTATGTTAATAGTTGTTTAAAATTGTTGGTAATATGAATATTGTTTATAAATATTGATATTATTCTTATATATAATAATCGTATGCAACATGATTTTGTTTTGTAAAAGAAAACATTACAAGTTTTTTCGTTCAGTCAATTTTTTTTTCCTATTTTTGTCCATTTAGTTATGTTTCTCTTTTTTGTTCAATATCAAAAGGGAATATAAATACTTATTAATTTTTTTCTATTTTCATTGAAATTGAGATTTGATTCCCCTTGATCTACAAATAACACCCCCTCTTTAATTGATGAGTGACATAAAATTAATAATTACTAATAGAGTTATTTAACGAGCAAGTATATGTGTAATGTTCACCAAATTAAAATGGTCGAACGAAGTTGGGATACTTGGATAAAAAAAAGTGAAAAAAAAGTTGACTTTTCCACCTTTCTACTTTTATGATGTGCTTGCCAAGTAGGATGTGTGGTGGTTACTTTAATAAATAAGGATAATCAATTGGACGATCGTTCTCAGGTAAGATATTGAGTTTTAGGGTTTCATTCTTGAATCTTTTGAAATAATTTGGGGGGAAAATCAATTTATTTGTCTTCTTAATCACTTACTCCCTTCTATTCTCAATAACCTTTCATTTTCACTTTAACACAAAAATTAAAAAAGCACATAACCCCACCATATAATTAAACTTGGACCACACAAATACACTACTCCACCATACAATTAAATTTGGACCACACACTAACCAAAAAAAAAATAGGGAAATTATTGTGAATAGACGAAAATAAAAATGAGGAATTTTATTGAAAATATGAGGGAGTAAAATTGTAAACTAGAGTAGCAAAGCATATAAAGGGGTATCAGTAAAAAGAATCAAAGCATTACGAATACCAATTTTTTTTTACGTATTATGCTCTCTAGATTTGCTAATAAATAAGTTAAAGATTGGACCCACAGGTAGACCCAAACCCGACCCGGACCCAATGGGCATGGGTCTGCTAATATTGGACCCTTACAGGCATGGGTTGGGTATGGGTCCAAAATAAGCATCGCGGGTCCGGATTCGGGTCCAGGTTTGGGTGGGTCTAGGTTTGGGTGGGTCCAACCCAAACCCGACTAGTTGCCATCCCTAGCCACAACTTACTTCGCAATCTAGTTTTATTTCCTTATCAAAAAAAAGAAACTAAAATTTACCGAACAAATCAGTTGAGCATGCAGGACTAGGGATGACAATGGATAGGATCTGGATAGGGTCCTATAAGATCCAGATCCATATCCATATTGTATATGCTGGATCCATATCCGCCCCATATCCGTAGGGTCCAAAATTTTCAGATCCATTTCCAGATCCGTGGATCAGGGTAGGATCTGGATCCCAAATGGATCCGATCGTTTTCAAAATATTTTATTAAATTAATCATTTTTAAATGTAATTTTTCCTATTAAATTATTCATTTTTAAATGTAATTTTTCTTATTAAAATTACATAAAATGTATTAGAATGTTAAATAAGATTATAAGTACACATTATATCGACAATTAACATAATAAAGTAACTAATTACCGCGTAAGTTATTATTTGGATGAGGAAAAAGTTAATTTACAAATATTTAAATTGTATTATAAATTAAGAATGACCTGTGAAATAAATAAAATGACATATGAGAGTTGATTAAATTAGAAAATATCAGCATTATAAACTTTAATTATCCTTATATAATCAAAATAAATTAAAAAAATAAAAGATATGGATCCGTGGGTAGGGTCTGGATCTTAACAACAAGATCCATATCCAGATCCGCCTAAATTTTTTAGGATCCATATCCGACCCATATCCACTGGATCCATAAAAATGAGATCCATATCCGCTCCACCAGGGTCCGGATCCGCGGATCTGGATAGGGTCCTGGATCCATTGCCATCTCTATGCAGGACTGGAATGAGGCCCTAGATAAAATACAGAAATACCAAATGCTAAATGGGAGTTTCCGGGAATTACGTGCCCTCGTGAATCCTAACTTGCACAGTTCTACTAATACTACTTTATAACCTGAAGAAGCTCCTAAAAAGCCCTAAGCAAGTACGCAGCAGTAGGAACCTGCAAGAGTGTAGACCTACTCATGCATCCCAACAATAACATTCAAAACTGCAGAAGCAAATCACAAAATTTGCCTCAAACCAAACACAAGAGAGAGCAGTATGAGGTAAAACAGAGTACTGGAGTTCAGGTTTCAATACACGAAGCGGGAATCAAGACTGCCAATCATTAGCTAACTCAAGAGAACCCACAAAACACTGATTACACTGTCAATTATAAAAGGCATGATGATTATACTCTCTCAAGCAGTTTCTCGACATAAACTTTCTGCTCTCCGGGGCTTGAAGACCCTGACTTCATGATTGCGTTACATACGAGTATCACCTTAGCTGGAGATTCAGCATTCACCTATGATTGAGAGAGAAAATTGTATCATTGGATAAGCACTCAAGATCACTTGTTAAAATAAGCTGAAATGAGCATGAGGACCTTTTTGGCCATATAACTACATTGCAAGGAGGGAAAAGAGTTAAGAACCGAAAATCCAAGGAAACAAATAAAAGTTTCAAGAAGAGTACCCAAACACGGCCATTTAAGCCCACAGCGATTTCGAAAGATAGCTTCTTTCCAAGACCCTCAAGAAGTGGACATGGCGGGGAACTCAGGAGGCTAAAGACAAAGAAAGTATCATCAGTAGACCTTTAATGGAAACAACTTAGCTTCACAAGAGAAGGAAAAAGTGAATATTATTTCCTGAACCCAACGGCGTTTTTTACGTAACTATAAGCCACTCTCAAATCTCAAAAATTTAAAAACCATGAAAGACTCATGTATTTCATGAAGAATTGCATGACATTGATATAAGTTCTTACATTCGTGAAAGGCCAGTTGAAGTTTCAAACATAAAACCGTCATTTAGTGGTCCAAATTCTGCTGCTTTGCCGTTTGCTATTTCAACACATTATAACAGAAAGGCATAAGAAATTGTGCCTCTTCAGGCTTATCTAGAAGCAAGAAGACAAATAATTCAGACTACGAACCAGCTGTGCACGATAACTCTGGGTTCATCCCAGCATTTGCTTTGACAACACGAGCATACAGTAGAGTACCGGTCTGCAAAGGAACAAAAAACAAAGCTAAAGAAAAGAAGATTATAGGCTCCTTTGTCCTCAACTAAGAAAGAGGGAGAAAAAGAAAGTGAAAGGTCTCTCTCTTAAACATCCTTATACAACATTTACTCCATTATGAAGGCTCCCGAATGTGAGGGGGATACGCTGCCTAGTCAAAGGCAATTTTCATATGAAAAAAATGAAAATGGCATAAACTGATCGTTACTTCACAACATAAGAAACATTGTCAGTTTAGTGAGTCATTTTGCCTTTCCATCATATTTCACAGTAAAAGAAAGGTGCGTCTTTGGCTCAATTAGAAATGATATCTCATGAGAATTGACAATATTACTTAGTCATTTTTTCCTTCTTTTCTCCATTTTTCCCTTTGACCCTATTCTAGTTGACGATTGAGGATGAACTAAGCGAGGTAAAACTCTACAACAGCAGTTATCGAGAAAAATAGAGATAATGGAGTGGATAAATCTACAAATGATTTCCTGATACTTATACACAATGAGTACAAATTAATTATGCTCTTACATTTGAGAAATAAACTCTCATACCTAATGTGCCTTTTTTTATTACTCCTATATCTTTAAATCAGGTGTTCTAGACCCACTTTTTTGTGTCAATAATTTTGAATTATAGGTTACTTGGATTTGAAGGTGGGGACTACGATAAATAAATTAAAGTTTAGGGAGCTAAGCATCACGGAAGGAAGAAGTTATTTAGATCCAAAATTTCAATATCTTGTTTTGAAAGAGATGTTGTAATGGAGGTACAGAATATAGGAAATGAGGAGGGTGAAGAGGAGGAACAAGGTAGAGCATGGTGGTGGTTGGGGTTGGGGTTGGAATTGGGATTGGGGGCAAAGACTTGGGACTTGGGACTTGGGACTTGGGAGACCAAGATAATGACTATGAAAAAATACATTACTTCTTCTTCACATTTATGCCACCTCCTTCCCTCCATCTACATTTAACATCTATAAGAAAGCACTTGTGGGATTAAGAATCAAAATCAATCATTCCCATCAAATATTGAGCAGATAAAAAACTTAGTAAGTTTCAAATGGATCAGGTAATTTGAGAACAATCATGGGTTTGAAGACACACCATCATGGGCTTGAAGACAAACCTTCACGAACAACAGAAACAAGATCAAACAACACAAATAATAGAAAGATAATAGATTGTTTGTGTGAAACCATCATAATGGAAATGCTTGGAACAATCTCGTCAAAATACATGAACGAAACAGAAGTGAGCTTAAATCACAAAAGTAAGAAAGATAAAAGCTTGATGTAGCCATCCTAACTGAGTAGTGTCCAGTCTTATATCCATGCAGCTCTTCAGAATGCTTACCTCAAATTTCGGAACATTTTTCTTGATAACACCTTCAAAAGCCAAAATAGGCAAAAATGCCAGTGTAGGTCCTTTAATATCCACAAGAAAGTTCTGCTCGCAAAGAAAAAATAAGACGGTACTTAAGTATATGGGATGATAGCCGATAAAATGGGGAAGAAAAAATAAAGAAATAAGGTGTTCGCTTTCAATAGATATAGATGCTTACATCTCCCCTACAGTCCAAAACGATGCCAAGGACATGATCCTCCACGCAAGGAACATACTGCACAAGAAATCACATAAAGTTTATGCATCCATGCCTATTGCACCTCACTGGTTAAATACTCCCTCCAAGTTTCTCATTTCTTCCCTCTTTCCTTATTCATTCAAGTCGATCACCTTGTCTTCCTTTTTTTCTTTTTTGAAAACTTTTGTGTGGTCCAAATTCAATTGCATGTGGATTGTGTGTTTTGTGTGGTCCAAATTCATTTCTTTAATTCTTGTATCCAAAAAAAAAGAGAAGAAATGAAAGACTTGGAGGGAGTAAAATATTATCAAACTTGCTTATACTAGAGAAAACCATTCGGCATTCACCTTTCACAGTTCATTTACAAACCCACTAACTGGAACTCAAATTGTTGGTGTAAATTATATCTCATTTGTCTCCAACTTGAAAAAAGATAACTTAACACACGTCTTAAATTAGTTTCATAGACTCATGACAATTTGGAACTGAAAGGGTTAAATCAATACCCCCTTCCATCCACACCGAAGGTAACACGAGGTTGGGCAAACATTACTACGGGGGTCCACTTGCAAACAAAGTTTTTTTAATAAGGGCAAACATAATGGCATATATAGTGTAAATAAGGAGGGTGTATGAGGGGTCTTTGGTAATTTTTTTAACCCATGAAAGAATGGGTAGTTTTGGTTTGGATGGACCAATTAAGGCAAGTGTTACCTTTAGTGTGGATGGGAGGGAGTATGATTCAAAGGAATAACATCAGACATTCAAAACCACAAATACGAATCATTTGAACTCTCAAGGGTAAAAAACAATGGATTTAAATAATTCTGGTGCTCCCAACAAAAATGGCCGACAATAGAGCTATCAAAGAAATAGTATCGCATAGTTCTGGTTTAAAAAAAAAAGAAATATTCTTACTCTTTTATGAGATCCTTCAACCCAATATTTGTTTGGCTTCGCGAATCTCAATTTGCCAGCTTTTATGACAGAAATTGCATCACCATCCTAATATCATCCAAATCCAAAGTCAAATTACCAACAAAAAGTAGGCCTGTTTCTTATCACTTTCCGGTGTAGAAGAAATGAGCCGTGTAGATAAATCGGTTCACAGTTATCCTAAAATGCTAAATATTAACTTTTTAAAGACCAATGCTAAACAACAGAGGAATAAAAGCAGCTAAGTCCCCACACAGATCTAACTTAGCATTGTGTAGAACAAAGGTTTAGACGCACAACTCGACATGTAAGACAAGATTTCTGCAATCTAACATCCATTTGGTATCACATAGATAAACTACTATGGAGTACCAAATACTCCCTCCATTCCATATATTATTGTCCCCCTTGATTTGGATAATCAATTTTGATACTCCCTCCTATTCACTCATTTCTTCCCCTTTCCTTTTTGCACAAGAATTAAGAAAATAGATTTGGACCACACAAAACACACTACCCCACACACAAATGAATTTGAACCACACAAAACACACTACCCCACAACCAAAAAGGAAAGAGGGAAGAAAATCCGACTTACCCAAAAAGAAAAGAGGGAAGAAATGATAGAATAGGAGGGAGTATTTATTATCGCACAAATATATAATACTCCCTCCTAGTTTACTTGTTCTTCCCTTTTCTTTTGTGCACAAAGATTAAGGAAGTGAATTTGGACCACACAAAACACACTACCCCACATGCAATTGAATTTAGACCACACAAAAGCTTCCAAATAAGGAAAGAGGGAAGAACACCAAACTAAGCTCAAATAGGAAAGAGGGAACAACAATCAAACTAGGAGGGAGTAAACCACAGTACAACTTTGATCAAAAGAAAGTACGAAAACAATTCTTGCCATAAATCAAATGTGACCAAATTGATAATGTAATTTTACAAATAATTGAAGTTGACAATCAAAATAAAGACGGGGCGATAATTTTGGGATGGAGACACTCCATATGTAATTAAAAAAAGGAATGTCTATCATGAAAACAACTCAAGGTCACAGAACGAACTCCGTTCATCACGCCATATTACTCACGCCTTGCCTAATCACATTACCAAACATGATAATTATAGCCAGGTCAATAAAAATACTATGATTACACAACGTCACCGTGAAGAACAATTTGTGCTACCTGAAGGTATCAGCGCAGGGCAGCTTCTAAGTTTTTAGCTTTAAACAGGCAACATTGTTTTGGATACGTACGTTTTGGATACGTACAAAGCAATCACACAACAATAGCATCAACAGTCAACACTTGTAAGCGATATGGACTACCCAAATCAAACCATCACAGAACCCACAGTAAACAACAATTCATTCGCCTTCTACGCAAAGTTACAACCTTTCACCTCTAAAAAATGTACTTCAATCGTTTAAATGACACACTAATGTAAAAAATAATAAAAAAAATCGCTGAAAAGACAATTAAAAAAGTAACAAAGTTGAAGAAAAATACCTGACGAAGGCCGCCGCCGAGTTTAATGGTTTGGAGAGTCATAGTAGAGAGGTCCAAAACGACGTCACCCGGAACCTAAGAATGAATGAATAAAAGATGGATATAATCAGGAAAAGGTTGAAGAAGTTGAAATGAATAATCAAAAAAGAAAGGAACACATACAACAGACTGATCAATGAAGCTTTTGCGTGCAGTCAAAGGATCTTCCACCATTTTCGCTCTTTTGATCTAGCAGTGTTCAAATTTGAGGAACTGACTACCACTATCAAATAATCAAAATTCACAACATAAAATACACTGGAACAAATAAAGTATCAACACTTAAAAATAAAGTATAATTTATTCGTGAAAAGAGAAATTCAAACTAAGAATTTAAATTAGAAAACTGGGAAGAGGGAACTTAGAAATAAGGGTTTAAAGTTTAATAACTTACAACAATTAGGGATAGGGCGGCCAGGGCGAAGGGGAGAGGTGGATGGTGGCGGACTAACGGCGCCGAGAAGGGTGGCTAATAGCCGTCAAATGGTTACGAGAGGCAGTTGCAGTGAATTTAGGGGAAATAAGCTAGGGAGGAGACGTATAGTCAGTCTGAAATCTGAACATTGCTAAGAAAAAAAATATGACCCGCCGAAATCAGCCCGATCAATCCACCAGATACGAAAACGGTGACCTAACACTCTAAGACTCTCGGGTGAGTAACAGCGGATATTCGATCCGGTTCTTAAAACCATATCGTATATCCGCTTTTTAAAATCTCATTTTAGATTATATGTATTCGATATGGATTTTCCGGATATATGGAAGTCGTATATCCGGTTTTTATGTATACTAGTTGTTGTATGGCGCGTGTAGCGCGCCATACCCCAAGATATTTATATTCGCGTTGTTCTTTTCCTTAAGCTTCTCTATCCCTCCTTTTCCTTTCTTTGTCCCGAACCACCATTTTCATCTCTTTTAACCTCACTTGTTCTTTTCTCTCTCTTGAACCAAGCACAAACACATCTTCAACCTTTCCCCTCACTCAACAAGGACCACTTCCCTTGTTACTTGCTTCTTCAACCATACATACACCTCCACCTTTTACCATGATGACTTTCACTCCTACAAAGGCACTGCGTTGTAGTTTTCACTGGGTATGTTTGTTGCGTTTGATTTCTAAACCTAGCTCAATTCTTCTCTTCCCCCTTCCCGAAATATCACTCCTACAAGAACAATCATTATCCAGTATTGGTTCATGCATAACTAACACACTCAATGCCAAGCAGACTACCTCAAAAACGTTTAATCCTAGCACAAGAAAGACAAGAATTCACAGGTAAATTACTGCAATTTTAATCCAAAAGTACTGCAATTTTTACATGCCTTGAGAGCACAGTTGAGTCAGCACATCTTTCAGCTTTTTAATTCTAAAGTACTACAATTTTACAATAAAAAAGATTACTAAAATGAATTTGAATAACAGATGTACTTTGGTTCTGACTAAACTCATTGCCATTCAAATGGCGTGACATAAAATTTGCCAAGATTGATTTAGCAAAACAAATACTCTGTATTTTTCGCACTTCCATATTTAAGTTGTGAATATTGACTGTGAGAAAAAGTGTGCTAGAGTTGACAGAAGTTGTCTTTCAAGGTCAAATGAAGGAGTAGGTAATCAGGAATTATAAGTCTAAGGTAGATTATTACAAATGGTAATTATCACCTGGAATTGCACATATGAAAGACTATTCAGTAATTTGGTAGTTAATTAGTTGTGCATAATCTCATGCTGAATTGAGTTCATTAAAATGTATAGACGCTTACCTACACGAAGAAAAAAACCTAAATTCCAAGAATAAATGGAAATGCAAGACGGCTACTTTACAGCATAATTGAGCACCTTAAGTTATATTCATCGACTGAAACACCTTATAATTAAAAATAATATGTATTGAGCTTAAGTCGTACCCTTACACCTCAAGAAATCTAAACTCACGTCCTCTTACACCTTATAACTAAAATTCATTAGGAAGATAGCCCTAACCCAGCACTCATCCATACAGTGAACACCAGAATAGAAGGAAAAATGAAAAATCACTACGTCTCTACTGTTTTTGCCAATGACAAAGTAGAGTACATAATGGGATAGAAAATGACTAAAACAAACTGTGCAAATGTTTATTAAAGAGGTCCATATACTGAATATGAAGAAACGGAAAATAAAGCAATAAAAGCAAAGGTTAATTCCACTGTACAAATGCTTATGGAAGTTAATAGTTCACTAAATTGGGGATTTGATTTTAATATGTTAAGCCCAATATTAAAATAAAGTATTCATTCAAAATCCGCAGCAAACAAATAACTCAAACATACCGACAAAGGTAAAAGATTATTTTTTAGCAACAATTTCTGGGCACTTTTGGCAACAAAAGATGATGGGATTAATTACAAACTACACTCGCAAAAACGGCAAAAATAATTCTTAGCACTATCTTTCGACGAAGCCCACTCCCATTTTTTAAAGTACCAACTCTAACAAGCATTGTTTATCACATACACATACTCATCCTACTTATTGGAGATTCCTAAAAAATACATACTACCCAGTTGATGAAATTAAGATTACATCATGTAAAAATCCAAACTTTTGATCGATAAACTATCATCATTGATAAAAGATAAAAACTAAGAATAGCCGAACTTTAATTTACCCTTAAAACACCATAAAATTTGAGTAATTGATCAGAACGGAAAGTACCGCGACAGCCCACCTAATTAAAAACCAATAGCTAATGTAGAGATGATCAAAAAGAGAGAAAAAAACTAAAATGGCATCAACATCTCCCTCAAGTTTATCAACTACTCTCACATGATACAGATTAATATGAAAATAGTTTTGATATATCAAGCATAACAAAGATTAGCCGGTGTCTTGAATATATATTTGGACAGTTAATGGCCAAAGTTGCCATCGGTTGACAATCGTCAACAGAAAGTGGAATAATTAGAGTGGAGATAGTAAGATCTTTGGTCTATAATGTGCTCTTAACATCAATTGTCAACTAAGCACTGATCTCGGCACTTATTTTCAAGATTCTCGATCTCTGGCACATGATTCGTCAACTAAGAATAGCCTGCTCAGGAGAAGCTATTGTTACTTGAAATTTACTCCGTAGGAGTTAAAGGCCAAGACAGTAATCCAAATTAAGGGAAGAAGGCAAAAGTCTTATCTTTTTTGTTCTCTACCTAATCTTATCTAGCGTATGGTTTGTCATTCAGCAACCTCAAGTGTTAAATCGTGATTACTTAGGTTTTCCTCAAAGCATAGCGTCTTTACAGATGCAACATCATAACCAATGAGGAAAAAATGATACCCTAATTATAAAGAGCATTATCTACTATACATAAAAAATATCCAATTCAAAAAGGGGAAAATGCAACAAAACCCTAGAAAAAAAAATGAGACCAATTTAAATTTACCTCACCAAACTTGAATCGAAGAGGATTAATGTGAAGTGATTGAAGCCCGTGTACTCTCCAAAACAAAAACCCTAGAACACAGAAAAACCCAGAATTAGTCACAAATTGATGAGTTTATCAAAATTAAAGCAATGATATCCCTAAACTCTACCATCGTATACAATACTACATACAAAAATCCAGATTAGAAAAGAGGAAATCTACCTGACAGTATGTAATTATAGTTTGTTAAGTGAACAAGGCGAAGCAGATTATGGTGCTCTGGAGAAAGAACAATTATTGACAGTGTAAAGGAAGAAGCTAGGTAATAGAAAGAGAGAGAGAGATACGGAAACCCAATGAAATCAGTAGGTGGAGGATTTAAATTGAAGTCGTTGAGTTGTAGCCTGTAGTACGTGTACTAACTCACTGCAGCTGAAGATATAACAAGTACAGTAATATCCATAGTATCACCCCAATTGCTAATTACCATCTTTCGGACTCCGTTTTTTTGATAGACTAAATACTACGGAGTATCTAGTAACTTAATTTGGTCTATGAAGTAAATTATCTTAACTAAACATACTTATGTCATAATATTCGCAAAACATAAATTAAAACGGGCGTGCCAATAAGAAAAAACGTTTTGGAGAACAAATTGCGGGACAAGGTTGTGCCAACAACATTTATTGAACCATTGGCGAAATTTCGTGGTCACGATGTCTAATGCAAACTAATTATAAAACGATTGTTGGAAAATAGCAGGCGAAATGACAGTGCCTCTTTACCTCACCCTTAGTCTCTTTCCCGACCTTCATCCCTTTCCCATTCCCCTTATACGTATTCTGATCCTTCCTCCTCTCCTCTTACTACTTGTCCCCCTTCCCTTGGCCCGTCCTTCTCTTCTCATGATTGTTCTACCATACCACCCCTGAGCTCGTTCTCTTATTTCCATATATTTGTTTCTTTTTCACCACGTCACCACCTCTTTTTTGTCATCCTCCATGTTCCTTTTCCTATTCCTCCTCCGCTTCTATTTCTCCATCCTGCTCTTGTGTCTCATCTATCAATTCCCCTATGTGTTTTTTTAATGCTTCCAATAAATGACATCTTGTCCTCAAACACCTCACTTCCCCCTTCTTTATCCTCTCCTATGTTCACCCACGTGGCCCTGCTTCTATCGTTTAGCCTTCCTCTTTTAATGCCCCTTCTCTATGCCCTCGATCTCTTCTTCAATTTTCTCTCATCCTCTGCTTAATCTCTTAACACTCCTCTTTTCATTTGTCCTCGAAATATTTACCCTAACCACATTTCTACATTCCCAATCACCGTCTTCCTATTTCCTCCTCTATTATTTTACCCTAATTGGTCTATGCTTCCTTTCCTTCCTACTATGTCATTTTTTTATTCATCCTAATTGGATTCAGCATAGCAAAGCAAGGTAAGTTATGCGTTTGATGATTTCTATTTTAGTTTTGTTGTACTGAAATTAGGGTTTTGAGAATGGTTCAATAATATCGGTCTTTTGGGGATTTAGATTTGTGTTTCTTTTTGAGTATATCTTTTTGAGATTTAGATTTGTGTTTATTTATTGAGTACTACGTCTATTGTTGTCTATGTGTGTTGTCTGGATCTGATTTCTCGCTTGTGAACTCATTTCCATATTCAGTTTGGATTTTAATTTATTGGGTGATTATTAGTTTGAGGTTTTTTGCATCCCTTCCCTTCAATATATTCAGATAAGGGAGACTGTTGCTGACGATGGCAGCGGTAACAACCATGTGCACCCGATTAGCTTGCATAAATTTAGTGACCTTTAGGATGCTATCATTATAATCTTTTCTTTTGGTCTTACTTTGAGATGTATATTCTATGGTCTTATCCTGTTATCCTGTTATTTTTTTTCTCTTTAAATCGGTTGAGATTTTGACTGAAATTGGTATTTCCCCTAATTTCTTCGAGGTTTGTTAGCTTCTGGGTTGAATCATGTGTTTGTCTTCAATTGCTTTATTTTTAATGTACGTAAATTACCTCTAATTATTGCCCTTGAATCTTGATGATTAATTACGTCTTTACTTAGATTCATGGCGATACCGTTACTGTCAGATCAATCTTCATCTTCTACAAAACTGACCTGGTATGTTCACTTTCTCCATGCTTTTTGGTCTGTAGTGAATAAAATGAGGTGCGCTTCAATTTTCTCGTTCTATATTTTTCATTTGTCCACCTGTTTGCTCATCATTTATTTCTCTGATTTGGCCAAGGAACATTAACTTCATTTGCTAGGCCAATTTGTTAATGTGTTAGAAATGGGCTGGATTCCTTCTGAATTTATATAGCGAAGTTCTAAAATTTCTAAACACATCAGACCTATTGCAGCTGAATACACCTATTTAAATTCTAAATTTGTCCGACACTTTAGAATAAAAGCTGTAGCTCTTGACATTAGCTTTCCGCAGCCACTTGAATCACCTCATTTGGACTCCGGGCGAGAGAGATATGGCCCAATTACGAACAACTTCTAGAATGATTTATATAGTGAGAATCGTACCATTCGGGTTTCCAAGCTTAAATGAAATGAGCAATCACCTAATATAGATTAAAATAGATATAAGTTAATATATTACTATTATTCTGATTGGCTGTACTAAAATTTTAGACACCAATCTATTATCTAATGATTGATGAGAACTTATATTTAATGCGGGGATTGACCAAACTCACAGTATTTATGAAACTAATGTGTGTGGCTAATGTTGTTGGTGTGCTTTGGGTTTTGATTGTTCTTTTAGTTGAATTTGTTTATGATCACTTTGTACGAGTACTGAACAATTTTATTCAGCATTTGTACAAGTTTTCACTTTTGCAGAAAGAACATATATTAGTTTATGCTTAATTTGAAGAAACTTTGTTCATGGTCTCTTAAATTAAGTACTTAGCATTTTTTTTCTATTGTTTCCTTCTAATTCGGCCCATTTGTTTGAGTAGACTGAAGTTGAAGCTTCTTCCGACGCCGGAAACACGCATAGACAGACGGAAATGCTCTATGTAAGTCTCTCTCAGTCCAGTTCACCAAGTATTTCTATTGCTTGATAATCATGTGTTACTTTCTACTCAGCTATCGGTGTACACAACTGACATATGTATGCACCTTTTAGTTTGTAAGATGACCTATATGGTCTGACAGAAGTAGGATCAAAGGTTTACTCATGAAGGGAACCGAATAATGCAAAAAAAAAAATATTAGTAGATGAGCTATCTATGATTTTATACGATTTAATCACCTATTGGAATTTATTCTATAAGGATTCCGAAAGAGTGCAAAACTATTCCTTATTACCATTTACAAATTTGTATATGTGAACCTCAGAATTATTACATTTACCGCGTTTAGCTGTTTTTTGTGATCATCATTCATTCATTTGGGCTACTTATTGATAATTTAAGCTGCTACAAATGGGGTTTGTGAATAAATATGGCTTACTTTGGAATTAATTAAGTCGAAATCTTAGTAACTGAGGAGGTGAGTGGATTGGGTACGCCACTGCTTGTGGAATCTTATTGATTGAGGATGGTTTGTGATGGAGAATAGAATGGAAATGTCACAGATGCCGGTATCTTTTGTGAATACCTTTCTAATGCAATAGGCAATTGAAGTTTAGGAAAATGAGTAATTGGTTTATGGGCACAAGCTCATGGTAAGGTAAGCCCAAAATTCAAGGTTTTTGTTTGTTTAAAAAGTCACATGATGCATTTTAAGCGCCACTATTTTATTCGAGTGTGAGGGCAGTGCGCAAATGGTAGGGCCCAGATCCAATGCTCGTATATTAAGTTGGGTTTTTATATTTATTGTGCTCGCTTTAATTTGGTTTTATATTGTAATTGCTATTGATTGGTGGTAGTGACTAGCTATCGGGGATTGGGTTTGCAGGTGACGACGCCGACGGTGGCTGAAAGTGGTGAGTGACAGTGGAGAGTTGGTGATTGCGGGTTAGTTTCATGTCCCCAGTCAATTTCAGTTTACACTCTCATTTTTAAATATTGATCAGTTGTTTTTTTCCCAAACTCACTTTTATTTATTTGGTGGTACATTTTATTTTGACTTTTTTTTGTTGGTTAAGATGACAGAGATGAAGGTGAGATGAAGGTGGGAGGCATTGATGGTCGCGGCGCTGCAGGCTATGGTGACGTTCAAGGTGTCCCGGGGCTGAGAAAGAAGTGCGATATGCAAGGGATATATGGTGTTGATGATAATGATTCTCTCCCTTGCTATCTTAACCTCTTATTTGCCTGCTATTATTTAGCACATCCTTAAGCTCGGTGAGCTTAGGTAATTAATATTCTAAGCTTTTATTAGGTCTTGAGAATTACAGATAAATTTGTAAGTCTGAGAATGACGGGATGTGATCATGTGAGTAACTTTATGGGGTCGTATAAAGGTTACCGTAACTAAGTCACCATTGGATATTGTCTAGGTGAACTTATTTTTACCGATTCAAACTTTTCTGTATTTCACTATTTTTGGGTTATTTAATGAACTTGGATGAGAGTTCATTTTGTTGATGAAAGGTACACATAATTTGTCATATTCAGGGGATCCTTTTTACAATATGAATTATGAATGTCATGTTGATGCCTATAGCTTAATCCGGTTTATTAAGTATTGGCGTTACTAGGTTTTTAACGTTTAAACTGATAACAATATGTATGTAAGTTTGTATTTTAAAGTCAATGTTTTATTTACCAAACTGGCTCATGGGGTGATGAGCTTGGTCTCCGTCTCACACCACGGTTTGCCAATTGTACAAATAGTGTCATAGTGGGAATAAAAATAGTGTGAGGTCATACGGTGTGGGTTGTGTGTGTGTGTGTGTGGTGGTGGGGGGTGGGTGACGATTGGAGTAAGTTGGTTCATTAAGTTCGAAGTTAGTTTCTTACTTTTTACATGTACTATAATTGACATATTAACCGTGAAATGCCAGATTGTGCCAGTTGATATTATCGAATATTGGGATATTTTCATTATTGAGGCTCTAGGATTATTTTATTATTGGCGCATCATTCATTTCTCTGTTTTCAAATGCCTCATTCCCCTGGTTAGTGCCTTTTTCATATGCAGTATGAATTTAGAACTTGATGTGTACCGTAAGTGAGCTAACCTTTTCTATGTTCGCTTGCTACTGGCGTTTTATAGGACTTACTGAAAGGTCCTACGTTTTTGCGGTGCCATATCTACCTCAAACTATGCTGCTTGGAAAGGCGTTGTTGTGACAGTTCTCTTCAAGGAGATCAAAGCCTTCTATTCTGGTAGGGCCAAAATTCTCGTCGTGGTTCGTCTTTAATCTTTATGCTTGTGATGTTAACGTTATTTGTTGTCTTAATGCTATTGTGGAAATTTTTAGATTAAAGAAATCAATTCATATTAAGCTTTGATGGAAAAATTGGTAGAATAAAGAAATCAATTCGTGTTGGTTTTGAAGTAGATACTCGAACTTTAGTGTACATTATTTTTAAGTACGCTACGTCTTGGACGATTTCGTTAATCCCCACCAGAAGTTTTGGTATTCATAACATCGGTTCATGTAGAGCTTTATTCAAATATGACTATGAACAAATACTCGAACTTTAATGGAAATTGGTCTTCTGTAAGCTTCAGCCTTGGGATTTCGCCTTCATTGGTGTTTATTGTTTTAGCTCTATGTATTCAGGAAATTTGCAGATTGAAAATTGTTGAGTTATCTAATTAATGTTGTTGGGCTTACCCCAGATTTTTTGAGAGTGATTTATGCGTGAATATATGTTGAAAAGGTTAGGTTTTAATGAGTTTGTATCTTTTGGGTTTAGGGTAGTTTAATATGATCTGGTTTTCCCGGTTTTAATCAATTTATTCATCAGCTAAATTCGGCTAACTTGACTCACTGCTTCTCCTTTGTTTGGTGGTTTTACCGCCTGGGGTTCGACACTTTGGTTGTGATAATTTGATCGTTCTTCTTCTATTTCCTTGTCTCATTTGTGTTCTACCTTTCTTAGTGGGTTGATTTCTATTGTTTTCGTGAGTTTTCTTCCCCCCAATTTTTTTACTGTTCGTCACCTTACGTACTCTTTTTCCTTGTATGATCCTAACTCTAACTAATAGTTTTAAACTTACCTAGAATTTTCAAAGCGATATATACAATTCCCTTACTTTTACCCACCTCCACCTATTTTTTCCTTTCCATGATGCCCTCTCGGCCCCTCAGATACTTTCTCAAGAAACAAAAAGTAATTTATGACCAACTTAGGTATTAATTATAGGTCTTTCACTTTTGTGTGTGCTCACCTACCTACATATGATTCATTTGAGTAAGTTTCTTAATTATCCGTTTGTTTCAAAGTCGCTTTTATTGGGGGTTTTGCTTTTTTGAGACTCTCTTATTGGTTTTTTCGCTTATTTTAGCTGCTTTACGCTTTTGATATGTCCACCATGGCTAGGATGTATTTCCTTGATTATGTTCATATTTAGTTAGGGGGTTGGGTGGCGAGATGAGTAGAGGGGGGGGAGGTGAGAGAAAGGGATGGAGAGTGCATATTGCTTTGTTTGTAAAGAATGAGAGAAATGGAAGTATGGATAATTGGGCGGAGTTGGGGGCTATAGAAAGTAGGAGAAAGGGTGGCAGAAAGAGGAAGGGGCTACGAATGCAGCGACGAGGTAGTCTCTGTTTTAGTTTGTTGAGATTGAGAGGGAGGGATGAAAGGAGCGACAGTCTTTGGTTTGATTTTGTTCAGATTTAGAGCCAACATGGGAAGTGAGATAGAGAGAGATACAGATAGGTTATCCATATTTAGTATTATTCAGGCTGAGAGAGATGACGGGAGGAAGGAATTGGAAGGCAGGAGAAGTAGCATGTGCTTGATTTTTGTTCATATTGAGAGCAAGGGAGGATAGAGGCCGTGTGTTTGATGAAGGGAGGGAAAATGTATCTCCTGGGTTTTGTTAACATTTTGGAGGGGTGGGTAGACGAGCGGAGTTAATGGAGAGGGATGAGAGGAAGGAGGGTGGAGGAGAGATGAACCAAGTGAGGGAATGGTGGTCTCCACTTTATTGTGTTTAGATTGAGGGGGAGGGAAAGGGAGAGGGAGAGACAGTTTTTGCTTTGTTTTGTTTGAATTGAAAGGAAAGGTGTGGAGAGGGCTACGAGAGGAGGGTATGAGGAAAGGAGGGAGTGTCTTTGTCTTGCATGTGTTGTGTACTTGTGTGCCTGCCATTGATGCTTACTTTCACTATCTCGCAAGTTGGACTACACCGTACTTGTGTGCCCGTCGTGGATTCAATATTCAATACTGAGCATGACTCTGGTTTGAGATTGCAGCGTATGTATCTTTGTGTGTGGAAAGGAGGAAAGCGTTTTTATGGGTTTAATATATTTGGAGCATGTTGTTCGAAGTTAAATGATTATTTTTTTCATTATATATGTTGTTATTTTTTTTGGGTGTTTTGCTTGTTATAATACGTTGTGGTTGACTAATTAGTTTTTTTTATTAAATAAAATATATGAGCAATGGGTAGCTCTTTATTTTGTGTGCTATAGGCGTTGGTGGTTGTTTAATATAGAATTTTAAGGAGGGTATAATCCACCTTGTGAGATAGAAATGCTGTGATAATTTTGTTAAAGGCATAGTCCATATTTTAGAGTATGACTAATTGGAGACAGAATGCAGTACACACCACATGTTACCATGCCTTTGTGTCCTTGTTCCAACATGACACTTACGGAAATGGAGGTTTAGATTATGTTATGGTGTTGGCACAAAGGAGTTCACTAATACAAAAGAGAGCGGCTATAATCCTTTTAGGATACTGATCACATGATCATAGTCTCAACCACCGTGCTAGGAAGTACTTGATTTTTTTTCAGATTTGGATGGAGTGAATGAGGTAGGTCGATAGCTTGGCCTTGGTTTCATTCAAATGGAGGGGATGATGAGGGTGGGAGGGAGAAATAGATTGCTTTTTTAGAAGGTGAAAATAAGACTCGAGTTGAGATTTTTTTTACATTTGTTTTTTTTTCCTCTTTAAGTAATTGAGTTTTTATGTAGCAACGCAAGCTTTAAAAATTTGTCGAAACAGAGGTACGAGATGTCTACTACTTGTTATAAGTCTCCGATACTCCTTGTCTATATTTCTTTGTTTCAAATTCGTACGCTAGATGTCCACCACAAGTAGCAGTGGATATAGTAATTCGAATTTTTACATATTCAACTTAATATTTGCTCAGGGATGTCTCATTCACCGTTAAAATATGCCATTGTTTAGAATTGCCTAAGAGCAGCAACTGAAATTTGGGCTGAATATAAAAGCTGTTATGTTCATTGTTGTATTGATAGTCTCTGGCATGGTATATGTGCTTGACTCTTCTCATATTTAGAGGGGAAGAAGGATAAGGGTGGAGGGTGGGAGGAAGGATAGGAGAGTAGTGCTTTCAGATGCAAATAGGAGCTCGAAAGTGGTTGTTTAGGATTTTGATTTCTGATCTTGAAGAGAAAGAAAAGAGAAGGTTGTCTTTCAATGTTGAGGTTTAATTAGAAGGAAAGACAAGGGAGGTGTATTGTGGATAGTTCATTGTCTTTAGGAAAAATACCAACAATTTGATTTTATATTCAGTCATTTTCTTTGTATTCGTTCTTGAAAATGAAATAAAACAATAAGAAAGCGAACTAACCAATAAACATACTAACCGTTCATTGTCTGTTTTTTTTATTGTTCTACGCTGCTCAAATTATTTTATTATGTTTCTCTTTCTTTGCTACCTCATTCTTCTAAAAGATTTTATCATTATTACTTCTTGTGTTTCTTCATTTGTTTTTGTTTTCTTTTAAAGAGACCATCTATCTTTATTCAGATTAGTTGGTTCAGCTAGATAGGGAAGGAAGCAAAGGGAGATGGAAAGGGGTAGATGACGAGTTCGATGCAAAATATGGTATTACTCAGTGTTACTATCCTTATTGCTATGTTTATCATTGTTATTTATTCTCGTGTAGGATAGCGAGTTCGAGGTTGTGCTCTCCCAGCCAAGGATCTGAAGATGGTAACCAACAATTTGAGGGCAGCTACAACTTCTGACCCCGCTAGAGGCGGCCAAAGATGAGAAGATACAACCAACCATTTGATTGAAGGTACAACTTCTGACCTCCCCCTGGAGGCTGTGGGTGGAGAGGGTATTTCTATAGAAGTCCCATAAATGGGAATTTGCCATTTGATGGGGCTATAATCTAGAACTTCCCGGTAAAGACGATCATTGTAAGTTTCCGTTGGAATATTGCTTGTTTTTTCAACAACTGGTTTACTTTGGTGGCGACTGGTTAGTGTCGTAAGAACCTATGTCATGCTATTTCAATTTGAGATTAGCCTTTTTTTTTTATTGTAAGTGATCTCTTATAAGACTTGTCTCATGCTATTTCAGTGTGAGATGAGCCAATTTAACTATAAGTGGTCGCTTATAAGACGTTTGCCACCTCTATCGTTTAAAATGGATCCATTGTCTAACAAAAGTTAAAGATAACTATCTAAAGTATTTATTTTACAATAATCTTGTGAAATCCGCCATACATAAGAGTTTGTAATCTGATTAATACCTTGAGTGCTACATGTATGTAGTTCACTTGTTCACATGAATTGGCTCATGGTAACTTTATCATCTTCATTCAAGTACTTATATTGATATGCACTTCTATTAATATACATATCGTAGTCTGTAACCTTAGTAGGAGTGATCGTGGAAGGGGTGTCATGGTGGATGCTCAAACTACCTCGTCCTATGGCTAGAGGTGCTTAAGGTGGTTAACTAGCAAAAAGAATGTGGAGGAGCTCCTATTTAAAACTTTTCAAATGCCTACTTTTGTTTCTATATTTCACATCCGGGTTTGTTGGTTAACTGTGTTTTATGTTGTTGTAATGTTTTGTAATTCATGTGAATTTTCACCAACCTTGTGGACTTAGCTTGGATAAGGTTTATATTTAGCCAGTTAGGTTATTGCCACATTTTGTGTCGTGCTTTTGTAACTTTTCCTTTAAATGTAAGCACTACATTATTTTTTATTCATATTTCACAAATCTTGATTGTGTAGCGAATTTGTACTCTTTTTTGTAGATGTTGAGCATCGCATTTGTGTTTCCCAATCTTGCATGTGTAACTCTAAGTGGCAATATTTAGCCTTACCGTTTGCACAAGTTTTTTGTGTGGTGACAACTTCATTATTTATCAATCGGTACGAACACAGCTATCTTCTTGATCCTTTTCCCTATCCTATTTTCAATTAAATTATTGGTTTTTGCGGTTTTTAGGGTTGTTTATATTTGAATGAATCCTGTTTCAGGTGATTGATTTGAGGATTATTGAAGATATTTATTCTGTTTTATGGCTTTCCGTTTGTTTGTTTGAATATTCCATTTATTTATTTGTTTTGTTTGAATGATTTCTATTTGAGGTGACTGATTTGGGGATTTTTGGAGAGGGAGTACACAACGATAATCGAGGAGGATGAGATAAAGATGGTGTGATGTGGCAGTCGAAGCAGGGGAGTGGAAGACGGAGAAAGGAAAATGAGGAAGGGAAATGGAATTGGATGGGAAAAAATGGGATAAGAAAGAAGAAGAGGAGGAGAATGACGAGTAGGAGAAGAATGAGGCAATGCCAAAGAGGAAGGAGATGGGAAAATACTGGTCATGCTCCTAAGTCGTATGTTTCAAGTTCCTTGCGTGGTAGTCTACGACATTTTTTTAGAGACATAAGTGCATTTTGTTAACGACAACTCACCTTGTAAAGAGATGTATTTTAGAAAAAAAACTATCTTCTATATTTCAAAACCGAGTGTACTATCAAAGCAATTGCAACATTTTTTTGACAAAAGTGTGATGCTTTAGTTGTAAAATGCAAAAAAGGAAATAAAAACAAGATCGATAATGGGAGGGGGAAGGTCGTAACTGTTCGTGGACAGTTGTACGCATGATCATATGAAAGGGGTGGCATCCTTTGCTTGAAAGTGGCAAGTGACGAATTTATTTGTTCCGGTTATTCAAGTTGTAATTCTTGAAGTCATTATGAGCCTACCACTTCAATACTAACACTTCACTACTAAATATACATTATGGCTCTAGCTTATTTGCACTATTATAGAATTTATCGATGATGTACAAACGAGTTACAAAGAGGAATAATGTATCAAAAGACGTATTAGAAATTGGGGTCTCGTGCGCAACGCGCGCGAGGCAACAACTAGTGTACTAAAACAAAAGCCATTTTTTAAGTCTTTTCTGTTTAATGGTCTAGTTCTAAGAGGCTACATTTATATATAGTAAGTTAGTAACCTGCAATTCTACAAATTTTTTTTTTTTAGAAACACCCGAAGGCGACTTAAATTAAAAAAATATTAAACATTACAACATTGTTCGCAATCGGAGGAAGACCATGCCACAGCCATCTACCTGGCAAAGTCGCAATCTAGGCGTTACGTGAGCTAAAGAGTGCGCGACACAATTGATTATGCGGCGAGTAAACGACCAAAGAATTGAAAGAATTACAAATGTTAATTCTGCAAATGTTATTGACACTTCTACAAACTGATAAATAATTTTTTTAAAAAAAATGATAATAGGTGTTCAAATTTAATAATGTTTGTTTTCAAGAGACATAATTGCATAATTATTTTATTATAAATTACGATGGAATAAATCAAAATAATGTATTATCATTAAAGCAAAACTACTGACATTTACCTCACTTACTTCACAATTTATGGAACTAATTGTAAAAATCAGAAAAATGTTGTTTTTCTTATACATATTCGAGAGTGAGTAGGATCCTCTTCATTTCTCATCTCCATTATGTAATTAGTGTAAGAATTAATCTTAACCCAAATATTTTATGTTTTCAGTTCCTCTTGCCATTGCCTAATTTACTTCACTAAGCCTAGCTTTTGAAACCGTCTTTTCAAAAAGACATTTCATAACCCCTCTCCCACTTGCTCTCCAGTTACAGACTTGTAACTGGGAAGAAAATTATCTGTCTTTAATGAGAACTTGTGAATTTACTTCGGACGATTGATTTGATAATAAACCCTCTTTATTTTTATTTTATTTTTCAAAAATATTGGAGAGGATAGACGTGGTGTACTGTCTGTCTACATAGAAGGACCAAACCGTACGATCTATATTGGGTCATTGTCATTGAATTATATATCAATAATTGCATTCCAATATTCCGACATTAAAATATTCCTGATGTGGAGTTTAGGATTGTATATATAATATACTTAAACAACGTGTTTCACTCATACTCCGTATTATATTATCACAAATTCTTGTTTCAAACGAGACGATCCGCCTTATTGTTTCAGAAGGGTAAGGTCCCTCACAAAAGAGTAAGTGGGGCTAGTGGGGAGGCATAATGGATAATCCTCCACTTGCTCTTTTGTGAAAGGGCTTGACTCGTTTGAAGCAATAAGACGGGTCGTCCCGTCTGAAACAAGACCAAATGTTAAGTTAGAGGACATTATGAGTATTTTACAGCAAAGAAGGTTGACAATTTAGGAATGTCGGGTTAGTCGAGTTATGTAATGTGGTATTCATGATCTGAATTCAAATCTCGATAAGTAATATAGTTGTCTTTGTGCCTCCCTTTACACCAGCAGAAGAAGAAGAAAAAAGGGTGACAAGTTTATCAGCAATGGGGGATTCCAAGTACAAGATTTACTCTTTTAAGAACTTTTTTCAATTACTTTTCCTTAAGCTACCCTTTTTCTAAAACAAAAAAAAAAAGAAACTTTCTCGAGAACGAACATGGCACGCATTCTATTATTCCGGTGGCCGCAAGCGACACTAGAACGAACATGTCCCGCATGTCCCCAGAATAGAGTAAATAAAACTATATACGAACGGAGGAGTATGAAGAAACATGGATGAAAAAGCTCTCGAGATAGAGATAAAGACAATAGAGTACAATACGTACAATAGTATAGTAGCCACGGCGGGTGGACTATCGATGTACAGGCCTACTTTGACTATGCAAAAGACTCGTCATAGTTATAACTTACGATCACATGTTTGCTGTTGCTTCCCGAATCTCATCCAAGGTGATCTCCTGCAACCAACATAACACAAACTGTCGGTATATGTGAAGGGGAAAATTATCATTTCAGACGGACGAATATGTGACCATTTTACGTTACGATGTATATATTTCCTGATAAAATGTTATCATTAGTTTTTTTGTTAAAAGGTGACAACTTTAGTTATATTTTTATCATTAAATTGTCACTTTTTATTATAAAATGTTGACATTTTCTCATCTTAACTTGAAACCGTCTCAAGGGGGAAAACACAATTTCATATCTCTTGTTGTCTCCACCATAATTAAGCAAATATGGCAAAAACGTATGTTGTGCGTACCTGTTCTTTGCCAGCAAAATCGTTGTCAGGGGTTAGGAAAAGCATGCAGTGGCACTCCTGTCTGACATTTTGCAATACCAAAAGTTCATTTGTCAGTCACTAGATAATACAAAACACGTAAATCCACTGTTAATCTGCTATTAGAGCGGAATATTCAAGTTCGATGCATGCAATCTCCAGAAGACAGTAAAATAAGAAGCAAATTTTAATCATAAATTCAGCAGCAACAATTTGGCGTGCCGGCTTGTTTAGCACGCTAACAAAAAAGAGCTATGCTATATAGCATCAATCCCCAATATAAGCATCAAACGTAACAAGTGCTCGCCACCAAGGAAAAACCCGCATAAAATTATGGCTTGTTTAGTACTCCCTGTGAGGTCATAACAGACCTAAGGCTTAAAAATTAAAATCCCACTTAATACCAACATGCTGAGAAACATAGCTAAACTGAAACTGCTTTGAGCACCATATTAGCCTTGTAGGACCACTTGGAGAATATATAGAAGTAAGAAAACACCAAGAGGAACTAAGTTTCACAATAAACGAAATATTGATGCTACAAAAGCCCAGAATCAGGAGTCAGAGATGCAAACAAGACTGCACCACACTCTGTTGTCCATACCGAGGAGGGGTTGGCTTAGTGGTTGAGTCTTGGGGCTTGTGGACAATATCTCACAAGTTTGAACATTAATCCCCCACCCCACCTTGTATCTATACTTGCCTTGTGCACACTTCCATACGGAAAAAAAAAAATTCCTACTATTTTAGCACACGCAAGCTAGAGCATAAAGTGTGAATCAGACAGAATTTAAAGATATCATGAGTGAGAATTTCCATTAATGTCGGATATTGGTGGCTGAGTTACAAAGGTTTTCAATTCTCATTCTGGTCAACCCAGTCTTTACAAGATGACCAGGAGTTTCTTTACATTTCTTGCGATGCAGCAAAATCTAGGATCGAAAAAGAAAATCCATACCTCTCCCTCATTGGCACGCATGGACAATTCCAAAAACCCTGAGCAGCTTCAGCCTTTTTATCATCATAATGCCTGAAGAACATCACAACGTTATATCTAAACTAAATCATCTCAAGTAACTGATAGCCTTTATAGAAGGAAACATTTGCTCACCTACACGGGCAAAGCGGAGCACCTAATGTGTCCTTGTGTTCAGCTAATCCCTGTTCACATACAATTAGGCCAGATTACATAATTTACAGGATCAGTGAATTTACAGCATAAATGGAGTCGATAATTCTTTTATTATCCACTATTTCACTTCCTCCGTTAGTCCAGTTTCTGTGCATTACTTCCTTGAAGAATTTCTAACATTTCATTTTCTTTTTTAATGATTACTGTGAGAGGAAAAAACGGCCACTCTGCTGCACAATAAATTTCCAGCATAGAACCTTGTAGGTGTAAGGGAAAATTTAAGATGAAATTAAGACGGCTAATCTGAGATCATAATTTTAGAATTAGCTGGGAAAATACTGGGTTCTGCTCAAGATGTTAATTCTATCAATAGCTTTTAACAGCAAAATCATCAATAAAAGGTTTGTAAAACCCTTCCATCCAAAGGAAGATGCCACAAGGTAACACCTTCTAACATGTTGGGAGGGTGGGAAAGATCCAAATCTAGGTTACCTTATTTGCTAAGCCACCGGCAAACCAGGTGTCGGTTCGAGCAAATACAATCAGAGTGCTTGGTTAAATCTATGACGATCTTTAAAAGCAGATTGCGTAAATCTTTGGCGGCTTCATATCAAATTACAGAACCTTGTTCCAAAATTTCAAATGACCTTTTGCTTTGAATTAGTCATAGAGGCTACTGTTACTCAATAAGAAAATCATTTAGTAACCCTTTAATTATCATTATTCTTATTCATTTGGATGGGGTCTCAAGGCCTATTATCTTAGGAATGACTAACACAAGTAGAAAGTACGAGTCCGTTTCCTCAACAATGACCATTATCAACCCTTCTAGAAAAATGTCGCAAACGCAATGTAACAACCCACCCTCGCTTTTTGGTTTTCCAAAAAAGATATCCTTTATCTAAAACGCTGAAACACTCCAGGAAATGCAACATCAAGACAAAGCAATAAACACCTAAGGGAGCGGTAGTACCTTGATAACAACAGCAGTAACACTTTTATCAACACAAAAGTATGTTCCTGACTTGCGAGCAAACTGCTCAGAGAACTTCCTCATAATTTCAATGGATTTTTCAGAAGGATCCACTGAAAAAAAAAAAAAAGTAACTTTATCAATCACACAAAACAGCTCAGACATCAAAACTTACCCAACAAGAGGTTGACCTGTAGCATTTGATGAATACAGATCGTACACACACAATCGATTATAGCATCTAAAGAGCATGCAGAAGCTTGTTTATCAACAATTAAATGTCACCTCTTTCAAGTCTAACATCATCAAAAGTACTAAAATATGCAGCCATCTAGACCTCCCCAAACCTACGTGAACTGGCAGGTATATATGTAGTTATTGAGAATTTTGTAAAACAATCGACCCCAAAACCAAACCACTATTTATGTCCAAAATGCAATAACTGATTGAATAATACCATAATAGTATAGTACCAGCATATATTATTCGCTTAGTATCAATCTCTGACTGGTAGATATTCACTCTTCTCGTCTTACAAAAACATTTTACCATCTACGTCATTAAACTTGCTGTACTTTCTAATTCAGCCAGACAAATTACATCTCCATACATTATATTGTACCCTGACTCCTGAGAGACATGACTGATCAGGTTTTTTAGGTTTGCTTATGATCCATACGTTTGCTAAAATCAAAAATTTTGACTCAAAAAATTCACACTGGAAATCGCCTGCAGTCCAACATGTTTATGACCCATAGGTTTTAGCCAAGTGGTTAAAAACTTAAAACCAGCCGCTCGCTCTACTACCACTCTTACACACTATGCAAAATCCGCCATTCACGACCCGCGTCTTCGTAATAGAAGTAAAATGCTTTCAATAAATACACTATTAGCCTTTTAGTTTATTTTTCAAATGAGCCAAGAGCCACTACAATATAGGGGGAGGAGGATTCGAACATGGGACCCCTTCTACGCAACACCTCCATTATTAACCGTTGGGATAAAACTTCTTAGATAAACAATTCGATTAGTGAAAGCTCAGTGCCAACTAAGACTCAAACTAGATCAACAACACATCTAGACATTTAATGATAAGAGTTTGGTGAATCGTATCAACGCGGAGATTCCCTCGGCCTGAACCTACCCCTCTCCATTACCCTAAGAATTTCATCAAACTATACATAAAATAATTGAACGATCAACCCCTATATTGGCCCTCCCATGCGGCCACTTCTTATACTTTGTCGCCCCCGCTACACCCCTTATAAATTTGACCTCCCACATGGCTACCCCTTTAAGCTTGATCACCCTTTTTGACCACCGCTTCAAGCATTGCCGTCCACTTGGCCTCCCTATAAACTAGGCAACCCCATTAACCACCACAAAATCTTTTTTGATATTATTTCTCCGAAAGAAAAAACAAAATAAACTCTCTCATACACTCTTTAGTTATTACACCTTCTCGATTTCATAAAACTCTATACCTCCACAAATATCTTTCTTGACCACCCTTATAAATTTGGCTACCCGTGCGGCCAGCCCTATAAACTTGGTCATCCTTATAGCCACCCCTGTCAACTTATCAACCCTTTTGGCAACCCACTCGGCCACCATCAAAACCCCTTAGACGATTAAACGGTCTCTTCAAACCCTTTTAACGACTATCCTTTCATAAAACTTCAAAAAAAAAAATAACAATAAACCTCCCCACCGTTTCCCCCTACTACTCTACTCTTTGTCATTCACACATACACCCTCCTTAAGTTACCCTTTGGTCTCATAAACCCTATTTTCCCTTAATTAAAAAAAATCACCTTCTAAAACCCACCACCCTCTTCATCACCCCCATATCTAACACCAGCCAGCAACCATTGGCTCCATGGCCACCCTGCTCCTCTGTCTTGCCCTGCGATTAGCTCTCACCAGGAGACCCAACATACCACAATGAGTTCAATCCACCTCCACAAATTTCGTACCCTCCTGCGACGAACCATCACCAGATTCACCACCATAAACAACCATCAGTTTGCACTCCCCCTTAACCCACCTTACCTGTAATTCAAACCACCTTGTAAACAACAGTCCACACCGCCGTGGCAGCTATCAAACCACTAGCGATCCAACTCATCATTGTTGTCATCTGATGACTTGTCTCTCCTATAAAGATCCTGAGGCCCGTGGCCGCATACTCCGTCAAACAGCACTGCTCTCCATCAACCTACCTTCCAACGACAATTACACAGTATATTTTCTACTTTACATTTATTCCTCTCTCGTACAAACACCACTCCCCCCGTCTTCTTTGTCGCCAATTTCACCCCTCTAACCATATCCATCACCGGACCACCATGCTTCTCACTAACTGAAACACATAGCACCCCCAAACCACAACAAAAACCCATAGACACCACATTTATGATTTACCTCACACTGACACTGACACTCAAACCCAAAAACCATCGTAAGAAAACCCTATCGCCATCGCACACCAGCACCTTTTCAACTTCTCTTCTCCAAGATCAAACTTTCTCTTCAACCATTCATCTTGCAGGGTCATATTGAGAATCAACAACAACATCTGAACCTTAATCCCAAGATGATTTAGGGTCAGCTGACATGAATCATCCTTTAGAACAATCCCTAAGTAATCGCACACTTCATATTGAGAATACTCTAGCATAATAATATTGTTATTTTGTAATAATATCTTTGCTAATCTTTTACTCCTTGGTTAGCAATCTCTTGTGTACAAGCTAATTATGATTTGTTTCCTTCTTCCTCATATTGTGTAGCTAGGATTTACATTAATACTCGTCCTTGTAATCCATATAAATAGGCATATTGTAAGTTACGACTTACGAGCAATATGTAATCTCGAAATTCTAACCCCTCTAGGCCTCTACTTTGGAATTGTCTCGCTTTTTAAGATTTGTGACGACTATTTTAATTAAATGGAGTAATTCCTAAGAATCGGAGTGAGCAATTCAACCGTTACTAACAAACATTTCTACCTTAAGCTCAAAATTAGGCAAAAACTATCGCAAATTCACGAATTAACTACACTTGTCATCTATCAATAACATTAGCTAGTACTCACTACTAAAAATACGCGAGCAATTTTGAAAAACGTATACAATCAAATGAAGCGGAGAACATATAACTTACGAGTTTCGGCTCCGATTATATAAAATCAATCAATAATAATAATTGAAAAATATGAAATAATTAAATAATTAAATAATTAAATAGTTACCTTGAGCGCGAACGACGCGGTGGTGAAGAGAGCGACGAGAAGGAGGAAATGATGGAGTAGAAATGGGAAAGCTGTAAGCTGTTGAAGCTTGAAGAGCTTTCATGGCGGATTAAATTAATTATAATTGGAGGAAAGTATATAAATAAATAAATATCTGATAAATTAGGATGATGAGTATTTAAAGAAATGAGTTATTGATTAGGATATTTTCTGGAGTGACTTGTGTATCTAATCCATACTTGGTGGTTGACCTTGTTTCGGTTCCAAGTTCTATGCGCCACTCGATAATAAATTTGTTGGATTCTACATAAATTTTTGTTATTTTTGTTTAAGAGGGATTGATTGGTGCGAGTAAGTCTCATTTAAGACGAGTCAATCCATTTTAAATAACAACTAGTTTTTGTACCCCGTGAAAATCACGGGTGTGTTTGAGACTGACAGTGTAAACTCACTCAAAAACGTGTAGGACTCTACATAAAAAGTGGGTCGTTGAGAAGGTTGTCGGTAATGGTGAGTAGTGGGCGAGAGGAGTTTCTACTTATTTTTCTTTAAAAAAAAGACTATATGTAAGGCTCGTTGTATCTAATTCTCTATATATTTTTCATTTTATTTTTCACCACAATAAGTTTTTGTTTGTTTGTCGCTGTCTTTTTAATTTGTTTATTTTTCACTTGTCGTGCCACCTGATATTTTCTGGTTTAAATTGTTGTTTTTTCATCAACGTATATTTTATTTATATTGTCGTATAATGTGGCTTTAGTTTAAAAAAAATTACATGGAATACTCTATATTATCCTTGCAGTACGATATATTAATTTTGTTACACTATTAAAATATTTGAAGACGTTATTTTTAAAGAACATTTTTTTTAAACTCTCTTTATGTATCAACATATTTAAATTGCAGGGTATATAGGAAAGAAGAAATACAATTCCTAAATAATACCAGAATAAGAGTGATGTAATGTGATTTTTATTTGTCCTATTACTTATTCTAACATAATTCTCCACAATTCCAAAATTCCAATTTAAAATTAAGTATTTGATTTGATACTTAATTTTTGTATATTTTAATGGCCAAAATTTAATGTTTGTTGCATTCTTAATTTGTGTTTAATGCAATACATTTATTTAGCCTTTTCTTTTTCTTTTTTTCTTTATTAAAATGATGATAATGACGTGGCCTAATAAAATGCTATAGAATAAGTGAATGGTGCAATGTGATACATTAGTTTGTCTTTTTATTATATTTATTATAGATTTGTTTTCTATGGTGTACATAAATTTTGTTTTGAAAGGGATTGTGTTTATGTTGAACCTAAAATGGCGTATAGATTATAGATTGGATAAAAGTCGAATTTGTAAGGATTAGAAATGGTATATGTGTCGATTGGATTGGGTTCAGGTTGGCCAGCTCGTACCGTTATGGTTGAGGCTTTGTGCATTGGGTCGTCTAGATTGTTTATAATTTGCAAGACTTCTGATCAAAATGGGTGGAATTGGGTTGGGTCATATTAGCTGCAGATCATTTTTATTGTGTTTTATTATCACGTTATTTAGTGAAGTAGTTAGTTGCAACGATAAACATTTGGCTAGACTCTCACTAATTACAGTCATCTCAGGTTGCAGAGCAAGCACGGATCCGAGTTTATCACCTCTTTCAAATGTATGCTCGTGTTATTTAGACATCCTTTTTAAATCTCAATAAATATACGATAAACGAGTTTGTAAAAAGTTGTTCGTACCTTTAACACTAATTTAACAGCTTTGATAAGAAAAAAATATTCCTCTTTTTAATAATAAATCAATAGCTCTTGTTTCAGATGGAGTTTTCGTTTTATCTACGACAGCCAAATACTAATACTTGGTGATAATAGGTAAAAAATTGTTGGTATTTCCTTGGCAACTAACTTGCCATTTGGTATACTTAATTACTCTAATCATACACAAGAACACGAATTGATGCGCAAGACCACTTTACACATAAGACTATCTACTCCAATAACCAAAAACACATATAGATTGCGGTAAATCTTGCTTAAGACGGGTAATAACCATCTTCAATTTATGTCGTGTCAAATACTACCACATATCGAAATAAAGACACAAATTTGTTAAAAATATTTTATCATGATAAACTAAGATTTTAGATGATAAAAATGTCGAGTTATTAAAATAAAAATAAAATACAAATGAAGCTAAATGTTATTTTTGGGTTTCTCTTTTTTTAGGCCAGTCATAAGCTATAGAGCGGCCCTACTGAAAAGTTCCTGAAACAAGAATTTGTGTTGATAAATACGGGCTATGTCGGGCCAAAATTTAGGCTAAACGCTTGGTCCAAACCCGGTCCAAAAATATTTGAGGTCTTTTTGTTAGCTGCCCATAGGCTTTTTGGGCCAAAATAAAGGTCTAATCCCTTAAAAAAATTTGAATTGGGCCAGGTTTAGTAAATAGGTTTGGGCCATCTAATCGTCTCTATAACAAACATAATTAATGTGATTTATCTCATGTTTTGAACATTTCAATTGGTCTCTTGCAAGTCGCAATAAAACTACTCAAAAAGAGTGTTATCCATCTCACAATCCACAAACTACGAAATTGTGTATTTCTCTTACTTTTGCTTTTCGATGAGATAAAGCGAACGAGTAATGAAGAGGTAAGTTCATTTCAACGGTTTAGATAACATTTTGTATGCATCGAACGGTTACAAATTTACGCATAGAAATAAAGGTTAATAGAGTGTAAAGGGGAATATATTATTTAATGAGTTTGTGTTAGGAAATAGAGAGAAAAAAATAGAGAAGATCTTAATTCGTTTGAAGAGGGACACCATCAGACCAGATTACCAGAATATGTGGAGATCATGTAAAAAAGCAAAGTTTTAATTAAAAAAGCATAACATACCATGCCATAAATCTATAATAATAAAATACAATATACAAAACATAAATAAAGAGAAACTTGTTTTAGTCTTCAACGTTGTATTATACATGTTATCCGTCCTTGATCTCCGGCTCCTACGTTGTGTCGTGCATGTGATACCTACCATCTTGCACACTTCTTTATTTTTGATGGTCTAAATTCGCCTGAAATAAAAACGGAAGTTTTATGACAAATTTATTCTGATAGTATTATAACTTAGAGTAATTTGTTTTTCAAAAGTAACCATATTTTGTCGTAAAATGGTCAAAATTCCTCGTCTGTGTTTCAGACTAAAATAGACATTTTGAAGAGAAACCAATTCAAAATCTTGATGTACCAAAGATTTATACTCCTATTTATATTTTCCTATGCCAAAAATCATTTGTTATCATGTCCAACGTTCTATAATGAGTGCCGTTTTATAATAAGTGAGTACTATTACAACTTAAATAGAAATCTTAACATTTTCTGATAAAAAAGTACTCTGTAACTACATATTTGTACACCAAGTAATAAAATCATGTTAGTTTTCCCCTCTAAAGTAAAACAAATTATGTTGATTTTGATTGTCCGAATAAAGAAGTGTAACATTTAGTCTGAATGGAAGGAGTATTTATATTTTCTATGTCTAAGATCATTTGTTATCATGTCCAACGTTCTATCATGAATATCGACTTACTCCATCTGTCACATTTTGTGAGGGAAAATGAAGCAATAAAATAAAACAAGTGTAACTATTGACTGAGACAGAATGAGTACTAAACAATATAACATATGTCATCATTGTGATCTTTTAGCTTTACTTATACAAATAATTCATGTACTAATTTTTTTTTTCATATACCTCAATGTTTTCAGGGTTAGAAAATTTTACGCACCCCCGTCTATCAAATACTAAAACCGCTTCTATTATCAAATATCAATCTCAGGCTTAAAAATCACTTAAGTTTTAACCATGAGGATCATTTGTTTTTTCATTGATTCGCAGTTTATTCCGTCTCTATTATTGTTGACAAGTAACCAACCGTAAAACTTACGTGTAAAAAAGAGTATAAGCACTCAACTTTAATCGATCATATGACTTCATTTGTAGCTAAGCATCCAATAAGCACTAAAGAAAAGAAAAGTAGACAAAAAAAGTAGGGTTAAGAATACTAAAAGCGCGAGTCGTGCATTAAATTCACATGGTACCCTTGAGGTTTACCATTTTGCACGAAATACCCAAAATTTTGATCTAGAAAACTTTAAGAGGTCATAACTCGTGTTTACGAGATGAGAAAGTGACGATTTTTTTTTTCAAATCGATCATCTTTCCAAGTATTACGATTTGAAAAAAAAATTGTCGAGTTCAGAATTCGTAACTAAGAGATATGCTCGCTCAAAGTTTGTTCGGTCAAAAAAACTTTGACATGCAATAACTTCTAGCTACGGGATCCAAATACAATAATTTTTTTTTTCAAATCGTAGTTCTCGGAAAGATGATCGATTTGAAAAAATAAATCGTCACTTTATGATCTCGTAAACACGAGTTATGACCTCTTAAAGTTTTCTAAATCAAAATTTTTGGTATTTCGTGCAAAATGACAAACCTCGGGGATATCATGTGAATTTTCCGGTATCTTTAATTCTTAATTAGTTAATATAGGCACTTGTGCATATAAACTAAAAATATTACATACCTTAACTATGTTAAGTTTTAGTGATCTTGATCTAAATCACCCATAAGGCCATAAATGTACTATTCTTTATAAATTATTACTTAATCTAACATACCACGTTTTACACACGCTTTACATGATTTGTGTGAGTATAACATGTGTTATACATGCATTTCGTGTGCACTCTACATGCACCTTTTATGCAACACCCATGGCTCGCATGCCACATAGATAGACACACAGAAAACAAGATGCAGCTAAACTGGTAAGAGCACTCTTATTCCAATTATGAAATTAGGAATTCGTTTCTCACCCACGACATAGTGTGTTTATTTGAACCAAAAAATAAAATAAAGATACACACACAAATCTTTTGCTCATTATATAAGGTATAAAATTTGGCCTATCGAGTAACTATTTTGACATATATATGCATGCTAGTATGCTACTCCCTATACAAATTAAAGAATATAACCCATCTAATCAGGTGGGTTTAGTGTGCTGGTTGCTTATTTCATACCTTAATCACAACTTAGCAGGTACGAAGCACGCTCTTTGACAAGTTCTTAGTGAAAACACCCACAATGATGAGATTATGCAATGTTGTCGATGGTGAACACCCCAATTTTACTAAAAAATAATATAATCAATCAAAAGATAATCAACGTAGATGTATTATGTCACTGAAATAGATGATGAAATCTTTCTAACTTGACGGTCTCACCTATATAACTCGATCGAGTGTATAGTGACGCAATATATATCGTTGCAACTAATGATTTGTGATAAGTAGGTATAGTAACTTAGTTTAAGTTGACATTTAATGAACTTTAAAGTTTAAACACTTACCATTTGCCCTAATCCTAATAAGTAGGCAGCAATAATCTTAGTTGCGACGGATCCCGTCACAAATGAGAATTTGTAATAAGCAGGTATAGTAACTTCACCACTGAAATAATGGATTTCCTACAAGACAACCAACCAAACAAAAACTCCAAAAATATAATGGTGACCAAAGATAGGATATCAAATTGTAAGTGTGCATTTCTTTTTATGAGAAAGCTAACTAAAAGTATGACATAGATGGCAAACAAACACATGATTAAACAGTCACAATTTGGTATCATTTTGGTTATTAATTCTTGCAGTTTGATCTTATGATTATTACTACATTATTTCTTTCATTTTATGAAATCCATCTTTCTTTTCATCATTTCCTAAATGGGTGGAAAACAAAGACCTATAGCTCTTAACAAGTCATGTATCATGCTTATAGGTACATACTCTCAACTTACTAACTCATTGTTGAGTGATGATACTTCTCGGTCCTAATTATTTGTTTATCTTTGCATTTTTTACACGGGCTATTTTAATCAACGGTAAACAAATGATTAGAATGAAGGGAGTATTATTCTGCATACTCACATCATATGGCCATCATATATATATTTTATATGTAAGTTTGGGTCGATTTTTAGAAAGTACAATTTCCATGAATGATTTAAGGTCTTAAGCATATAACTGCCAACTTTTTTCAAAGTTTTGCTTACATATTTGTTGCCACGAATCGTTTGGTTTGGATGGGAGATTGTACTCTGTAACGTCTAGGTTAACGTTAACATGTAAGTACAAAGGTCCAAATAAGATTTCGGTCACACGGCCCACCGAGTAATTACGTTATAATGTCTAATTTTGGTTTGTGGCATGGCATGGATGATTGTAGTGATAGCAGGAATGGAGAGGTTTGCTTTCAAAGGGGTGGCATCAAACTTAGTGACATATCTTACCGATGTTATTAGCATGAGCAACTCAAAGGCAGCTAAAACCGTCAACACTTGGTCTGGATTTACTTCTATCATGCCTCTCTTGGTAGCTCCCCTTGCTGACTCTTTGCCAGATCCACACTCCACAATACTCACTTCGTCGTTCATCTATATTTTGGTGAGTACTTTCTATGAACATACACACAATTGAGTGTTACAGAGTTTAGCTTTTACATAAAAGACCGACAACAATGACATTAGGTGAAGTGACAAATGTTTTTCCCTAACTAGCATGTTGAAACTTAAAGAACTTTTGGCTCGAACGGTAAAAGATTTGTGTGATTCGGTTGGCTAGCTAGTGACGGAAAGAATGAGTCGTTTTCTCCATTCCACTGTTTAGCATGGACTCAAGCAATATAATGTCAAATGAACGACATATAAGGTTTCACTAAGAAGTGCTAATACATGTTAGAAAACCGAACTCAAAACATCTGATTAAGCTAAATTAACCATTTATCAGTTGAACGAAGTACTTCAACAATAATTGATGGTGAATAAAGTTTTGGTTAGTGACGTTGAAAACTTTATGATGAGTTTTTCCTTTAATAGGGTCCACTAGTAAACCGCACTTCCTAGTGTCTTATCTCAACATTCTTTAGTAATTAGATTAATTAGAGTTAATCAAGATTGTTAATGGAATCTGAATGATTAAGTTTTGTGACTTCTGATCTGTACTTAGCGACATTATGAAGACCTTAGCTTAGTGTAATTGAGGATATGCATAATAGTCCTTATTAGGACGTACTGAAGAGGGGTCTTTGCTGTCCTCGTGGTCTTACGCAGCTTGAATCAAAACTGCACCATACGGTGCAACCTAAAATAAATTGTCAGCTAACGCGCTTACTATTTTTCCAATTGATAAGGGGCTTGCAGCATTGACATCAACAACATTTGAATGGTGGCCCAAAAACAAGAGTGTTTCCACTGCCTTCATGTTTTGGTCCCTGTGTCTAATCTCGTTGGGCCAAGGAGGGTACAACCCCTCTTTGCAAGCTTTCGGAGTCGAGCAACTTGAGGACGAAGACTACTTTCCCTCCAACCAAACGGAAAAGGCGACCTCAAAATCCACGGGAAAGACTATGTTCTTCACCTGGTGGTACTTTGGTGTTTGCAGTGGCAGTCTCTTGGGGGTGTCGTCTATGTCTTACGTCCAAGACACTTTTGGCTGGTCTCTAGGGTTCGCTCTTCCTACATTGGTAATGGTTGTTTCGAATGTACTCTTTTCGTGTGGCACCAGTTTTCAAGCGTACAGTACAAGCAAAGAAATGATTTCTGATCACAAGCCGCTCAGAGCTACACTTCAAGGCCTTAAAGCGGCATTTATGAAGATGTTCAACTCCAGCATATGTCAATCCAAACCCCAAGTCTGTGTTTCCGATCTAGAGTAAGCGTCCTTCTATTTTATGAAAAATTATAAGCTAAATATACGAAAGGTACTAAAGGCTAAACCTTACAAACAGGTCGTTTTCAAATATGAAGGGTCTTACTCTGGTGTCTAGTTACTAGCTAAATATACGAAAGGTACTAAAGCCGTTTGATCTTCAAGGCTGCAGGAGGACTATCTAGCCAGCCAAAAACTAGTTGGATTCAGTGAACCAAGTGACGAACCCTGTAGGCACATTTGCCTCACGGACAATGTAAAGGTAACACTACGACTCTTGCCTATATGGGGCATGCTATTGCTATTTGCAGTAATCTTCCAACTACCAGTAACCTTCTTCACCAAGCAAGGCATGACAATGAAGAGGAACATCGGCTCAAATTTCAAGATTCCCCCGGCAACTCTCCAAGGTGCCATTACCGTCTCAATTATCCTCTTGATGCCCTTATATGACAAGGTTCTCATCCCCCTGACGAGGATTTTCACGAGGAATGACAGGGGCATAACGGTCATGCAGAGAATGGGGACGGGAATGGTCCTCTCCATCATCGCTATGGTCATTGCGGCCTTGACAGAAGAAAAGAGACTTAGAACTCCATCACTAAGTATATTTTGGTTGCTACCCCAATACATATTGCTAGGAATATCGGACATCTTCACTGTCGTGGGAATGCAAGAGTTCTTCTACGGTGAAGTCCCTGATAAAATGAAAACCATGGGAATAGCCTTATATACAAGTGTGTTTGGAGTAGGTAGTTTCCTTAGTGCCGTGATGATATCTGTGATCGAATACATCACGGCTAGAGAAGGCAAGCAAAGTTGGTTCTCTGATGATATGACGAAAGCTAGGTTAGATAAATACTATTGGCTACTAGCTATACTAAGTTCATTCAGTTTGCTCATTTATGTAGCTTTGTGTAAATTCCACAAGAGTAGGATTGACATGGGTGACGAATAGAATAGGTCATAAAGTTTCGATATCCAATAACATCCCTGTAACTAGCTTTCTAACATATGCTTAAATCTTTCCCGATCTTATCCGATTCTTAACCTTTAGCTTTGGCACAGTTATTAAAGAAAAGAGGAATGAAAGTATCGAAAGTTCCACATATATTGTATATTTAAAGGTAAAAAATTGCCAAATAAGAAAATATAAACTGGCGAGACATCTAAATATGGAAAACGCAAGGAATTGATTATGCAGCACTTTGCTTCATCTATTGTGAACTTGGGCATGACAAATAAAATGTACTTTCACATAGATCATTGACAAAGCGTATATAAGCCACAAAAGCTACATATTTGAAAAGACAATTTGCTGCACAAAATAAGCAACCCTTAAGCAGCAAAGGAACCGGGAGTTGAAAGGTTATTAACAAGTGTCGTAAGCCGTAGGCATCATTGGCATCCAGACTGTTAAAAAAGGGCAATAGCTAGGTAGTAGGTACCAAGCCCATCAGGGTAAATGTAGACAATATATTTTAGCAATTGAAGCGAACAATCATAGACGGAACAATGTCTTGATATGATAATAGCCATGATACAGATTACAGAGTGTAATTTCTTTCAACTAAAACTTTTCAAGCTATCTAAGTTAGTAATGTAAGGTGTAGTGCCAAAAAAAATTAAAAAAAAAAAGATCATCCATCATGCAAACATCGAGCACAAACAAAGGATGACTACAAATATATCAATTATCAGTTAACCGAAAAGAAGTACGAGCTATCCTTACCGAATTCACAGGTAAGAACCATAGCCATTGACTTCCAACTCTGCAGCAGCATTCCATCTACTTAACCCTGCTCAGTAGATCCCAAATACCTCGTAAATCTACGACAATCATCGCAAACAAAATCCACTCAAACTGCACCACACTAATGCACACCATGACCATTGACAACCAACTCCACAGACCCATTCCCTCTCCTTGACCCCACATTTTCTTCATGATCGGAATCCGAATCCAAAGTAAATTTTCCCTCATTCTCTACCATTTGCATCTCACCACTAATTGGCCTATAACTCCGATAATCACCCTCGGCCATAAACCGCTTCCCTACAACAGAATACACCCCACAAATCACAGCTACAAGCAAAGCAAGATGGCAATTAAACAAAAGCACAGCAATCGCTCCGCCACGGTGTAAATCCATATGACTTTGACATTGAATTGTAAAATTCCCTCTACTTTTTCTATGCAAATGACAATTATTCGCAATTAAATTGCTAAAAAATGAAAAACCCATTTGCACAAACCAACTACCCTGCAAAATTAACCCTAACCCACGTCCTAATTTAGCAAAATTAACGCCCGCTTTTGATTTAATTGATTCAATTGATTCAAAACTTGAATCTTTAAGCTCAACAATGGTGGAAATCACACATACTAATATAGGAACAAGCATTAAATCATAATAACGATTCTCAACACCCTCAAGATCCTTAAATTGAAGATGAAACAGCAAGAATTCCTCAATAAAAGCAAACAAAAGGATCAAATTAATCAATGGGTAGGGAAAAATTAGGGTTTTGGAGAAATTATTGAAAATCCCCAAAATTGAAAATAAAAGAAAAAGAGATGAAATTGCGAGTACTTGGAGTTGAAGAGTGGGACCCATTTTGTCATGAGAGGAGTAAGAATCGAAGATTGAGAGGAGAGAATCGAAGATGAAGAGAAGGGAGAGAAACGATGCGGAAATCAAGGTGATTGTAGAGAAACGCTGCGTTTTGGTGGTTGAAGTTAGGGATTCCCATGATCCTAGTAAAATTAAACTTCCACCTGCAAATGCCATGGAAAAAAGAGACATTTTGTTGTGTTGATTTGATGATTTGTTGAAGAAAATTGGGTTTGATTTGATCTTTAGAGAAATGGGTTTTGATGATTTGATCTGATTTTGTGGAAATGAATTGGAGTTGAGAAGGTTCTTCGTTGACTGTTGAACTAAATCTTGGCTGCTCCATGCATGTTGATCTACCGGTGTGTCAAACGGGTCAATCGGGTTAGGTTCGGATTGCGTTGTTTCGGGTTTGCTAGAGTCTTGTCCGATCGGATATGGTCATATTCGCGACAATTATTTTTCGGAATTACTCTTTTACATACGAATTTTACTCCATCACATACAGTTTTTCATTAATTTTCCATATGCTACCCTTCACCTAAACAAAACAAAATTCTCTCCTTATTCTCTTCTACAAACTCAAAATCAATTATTTTCAGCCAAAATGGGGTAGAAGCAAGGGCAATTATCAATCAT
>JAIUZE010001159.1:0-180206 GCA_022085475.1 Heliosperma pusillum | reverse complement strand
TAGCTTTTGTGTCCCGGCTTGGTGGGTTTATATCCAAGTCGGGGCATGGCATCCTAAGAGTTCCGCTTTGGGAAGGGAGCCAGCTTAAGTACTAGCCATCTATGCTTAGGGGGTCGCCTAGTAGAGTTTCTCATAGACGGTTATGTCATGGGACGGGGAACGGAATAGCTGTTGTCGCTAGGGCTGATCAGTCTAGGACTAGGATGTTTTCCTACCTTGTGGTATAGCCTCGAGTTACAGAAGTCTTCTATCGATGGTCCTAAGAACTTATGCATGTTTGTAGAAGTATTGGTCTTTCATGTTTGTATGATTCTATGAGTTTTAGAAGGTGAGATGCAAGCCGGCTAAGATTGATAGAGTTTGGATTCCCGATTGTTAACTGATTCACATGATTACGTGGTGATTAGGGTTTGAGTGTATCACGGCCATGTTTCTGAGAGGAACCTCTGAGCTAGCATACCAGCTTCCCTACCTCGAGTTATAGATTATTATCGGTTTCACATGATAGCTTTCACATGCTAGGTTATTTGTTAGTTATCTGTTTCATAACATGAAAAGCATATCATATATGTTAAAGTTTTGTATTGTCCATATACATTGCTTTTATGTTATTCATGTTTTATTAAACTAGACATTTCGTGGCTGGGAGAACTCGGAGTTACTCCCCACTGACTGTGGCTTCCGTGTTTATATTTAATGCGGTTGGCAGGTTTGTGATGCATACTTGGGTACATTGACGAGCTAGCGAGCGAAGTATTACCTTGGACCTATATTCGGTTCTTAGATTGTATATCATTATACACTCTTTCATTTCCGTATTTATACGGGGGATATGTCTCCCGTCTTGTATATTTCTTTTGTAGAATATTATTTCCGTATTGTAATGACCCTTTTTATTTCAGACACCTTCATTATGTATTTAAATTATTTTTTTCTTTCCGCAAATTTGAGGGTGTCACAATTAAATCATAAACTACTGAATTGTAACACCCGCTATTGTACCCTATTTTTCTAGTGAAAATATTTTACGGATACTTTTCAGCGAATTTAAGTTTTAATTTAGAATTTAATGTTTCGAGTCGAATTTAGAATTTCCGAGTTCGTATTTGGAATTTCCGCGAGATTCCATGAGAATCCCGTCTTAAGGCGACTTTGACTTTTGTTGACTTTTTCCTTACACAACTCATACTCCCTCCTTAACCTATTTTTCATTCATTCCACAAAACTTTCCTTCTTCCTTAAGAAATCTCAAACCCTTGCCTCCATTTTGATCCATCTTTGAATCATCATATTTAATCGTTTCTTGCTCAAATTCTCGTAAGTTCGTCTTATTCTTCTCCTCTTACCTTCCTCTATCCGTATTGATAAAAAAATTACCGTCTTTCTCGCTTTTCAAACTTTCCGTCTTTCTCAAGGTGAAGTAAATTCATCTTTTATGATCTTTTTGTAGGTGGTGACCTCCAAGATCCCGACAAAGACTATTTCCTAATTGAAGAGGAGCTTGACGAGTAGTGAAGACGCAATAAGGTAACGGTGAAGGGTTACTCGATATCATTTACGTGTTTTATGTGTTTTCTAGGCTAGTAATCGTATTTAGATTATGGTTAGTATGCTTAGGACTTGTGTTGTTGTTGTTGTTGGTTGTTGTTAGTTGTTAATTGATATGAGAATTGATGGTTTGTGATGATAAATGAGGATTTTTGGATGATAACTTGTTGGGATTTGATTGTGCCTGAATCCCGTGTAGGACGCTGGCTGCGTCGTGGGGCGCAGGCTGCGTCGTGGGGCGCAGGCTGCGTCGTGGGGCGCAGGCTGCGTCGTGGGGTGCAGGCTGCGTTACGCGCGGCCGACTCCAGTTTTCCTGCACTGACCCCTTTTCGTAAAATGATCATATCTCCTTCGTTACTTGCTTGTTTTGGGCGTGTGACATCCCGTTGGAACCGTAAGAGGATAAGCTATCACCTCCATTTAGAATTTCTGAATTTTCATGTCTAGAACTATAGTTATGACCGTTTGAAGTGGACCCTTGTTTTAGTTGGTTGCCAAACAACGTTGTTTTGGAGAGGTGATCTATGTTTTTATTCATTATGCTTCATAAACTTGTTCTAATGCTTATGTATCATGTATTGACTCATGTTTATCATATTTAAACTTATATGATTTTCTATTCTCATGTTTTGTGACGGTTTTTGGTATGATCCCACTTTGAGTCGGTTTTTACAAATGTTACGGTTTGAGCACTATTTTGTCTTGTGCTTTGTGCACTCATTCCCTTGGCTACCTCCACGTTCGCAAGGCTGGAATGTCGGAACAGGGAGGTATCCTACTGCTTAATTGCATGTGTTAGTGGGCATACGACGACGTTGTTGGGAGGCGAACGCATTGCGTTGATTGACCCGGCCGTCAAATGTTGTGTACTTGCGAGGTGGTGTTATTTGCATGTAGCGTACCGCTTTTTATGAGGCTTGTGCTCTTTTCTGCCTCTTTCATGAATTGTTCTACCGAATTTGGGGTACTCGGCGTCTATGATTGACCGAGTCTTGGATGCGAAATGTGATCGCATGTCGAATCGGAAAATGTGATTCCGAGAATCTGGCCAGGTTTAGATTAGGAGCCTTATTATTATCGTTCCTACCAGGAGGAAATTAGTCTACATATACGAAATGTGATCGTGTATGCATTCAGGGAAATGTGATCTCGTGGATACCTTTTAATCATACTTGCCATGTACACGGTGCTAGTGCGTTTCATTTACCGTGAGAGATGTCGTCTTTGTGTCGTTGTTCTTGGATGCGTGATTTCATGACTTATTATTCATGGTCATTGCATGATTGGGCATCGTCAATGTATTGGTACATTTGAATGGATGATAATATGATGGATTTATTGTGATCATCGCATGACTTGGCATGGTTTGTTTGTCGAGTCTCAATCTTATCAAACTTATACCGCTAACGGTGAGATGTAAGCCCTAGTGAGCGTATTCGGTTGCCTAAGAGGGTCTTCCCCGAGTCTTTGAATAACATGATGGATTCGGATTTGTATTCCATATGCTCTTATCATTATATCTCGAATTGCCTATCTATCCTTATCGTATCTCACATGTATATCCTTATGTATGCATGCTCTACTTTTGTATTTCCTTCTATGTACGTTTAATGTGATATGGCTGGGAGAACCCGGAGTTACTCCCCACTGACTGTGGCGTTCATGTTTTTCATGGATGAACAGGTTGCTTGCATGGATGGCTTTTTGCTTGACGTTTTGGGTTCGGGTGTGAGCTAGCGGGCGTTTTCCCTGGATTAAAACACCCCTAGACGATTTTTGCTTGTTTGCTAACCACTTTTACTTGTTAACATTTTGGAGAGACTTCGTCTCTTGATGTAGTATAATTCGTACTTTAGTTTGTATTATTTGACATTCCTCGTATTCTTTCCTTGCATGTATAAAAGTTTTTAAAACTTCATATTTCCGCTATATATTTCACATGCTTGTTTGTTTTATAATTCCGCATTCGCGAGGGTTGTCACAGTTGGTATCAGAGCTTTATCGCTCCCGACGCACACACGTGAAACCTAACTTAAACTACTTGACCTTAAAATAATAAATGAGAGATTGGGTAGAAGTTGAGGACTTTACTTGGTAGTCTATTTGTTTATGCTAATTGATAGGTGATGTGGTCGTTATACACCAAAAATAAAACCTAAGCCTACTAACTAAGAAGATAGCGGAAGTAGGGTCGATCTCCACAGGGAGGAAACTAATTAACTGAAATCTAAATCTGCAAGTAACAATCTGGGGGGTTTTGAAATGGTTTTAACTAAACTAAATAAGATTAAAGGAAAGAGAAATAAAGGAAGAAATAAATATGAAATAAATCAGATAAAGAGGGAATATGCTAGGATTCGGTCTACTGCAGTATCGGCATCTACGGGTCAACTAAGTCAGTCAATCTTATTAATGAGAAGAGCAATGGCTTTCTCCTCTCGGTCTCAAACCGCCCTAGGGATTTTCCTAATTAACTCTCGTCCTCTTAGGAGTAGACCTGGCAAATGGGTCAAACGGGTCGGGTTTGGGTCGGGTCAGTTTGGGTCGGGTCATTTCGGGTTTGCTCAATCTTTCGGGTCGGGTCGGGTCGGGTCGCATTCGGGTTTGGGTCAGTTTCGGGTTTGGGTCATTTCGGGTTTGGGCCATTTCGGGTTTGGGTCATTTTGGGTCAGGTCATTTCAAATTCATATCCGATTTATTTAGGCCATTTTTGGGTCAAAATGATCAAGTTAATTTTCGAGTTAAGCCCACCGTCAAGCCAAACTCGCACAGGCCAGCTTGAACCAAGCCGAGCTTGAGCTGCATATGGGCCGTCTGGTCTCATTATCACTCCTAATCACAAGAAATTGGGTCATTTAGGATCATTTCCAATTGGGTTGTCTGTGGCTCAGTGGTTTCGTGTCGGGTTATTTTGGGTCGGGTCTCTTTCGGGTCAGTCAAGGTTCGGGTCGGGTCTGGGTCGGGTCGGGTCAGTTCGGGTTTCGGGTCATTCTCGGGTCATGTAATTCCGGGTCGCTTTCGGGTCTCGGGTCAGCCTTATCGGGTCGGGTTATTCGGGTCGGGTCAGTTTTGCCAGGTCTAGTTGTAACTACTCGATTTGACTAGTGGGTTTACCTCCGTCACTCTTGGAAGGTGTCAGCTTGGGTTTAACCCTAAATAGTATATATTGTCTCATCTTATTATTGCTTAGATTTCTTTACTTTTACGAGTTACTTGACGTTTGGTTGCATGCTTCCGTTCCGTGTAGGAGATAAACGCTTATTTCCCAACAGTGTATCAAGTCCACCAAACGCTTATTTCCCAACAATGGTATTAGCAAAGCTCTGATACAATTGTTGGGGTGGCCCACTACTCCATTAGTATATTATGAGGCAATCTGGTAAAGAGTTCAAAAATAAATCCGTGTGCACTTGGCCCAAAACAGACAATCTCATACTAATGTGACGGTATAGTGTAGGCGGTCAGCGGCAGTCCCAACACCCAACCCTCTTTGCTTTGTCATCTAGCTTGAGGATAGTTCCAACTTAGTGACTTTCACAATATTGAAAACAACAATAATTCAAATCTGGAATCATATTTTTTGGCCAATCCATACACAAACAATTACTAGCTCGATTTGAAAAAGACCTAAACCAAAATAGACAAGAACAGTATGTATAAGCGTATTATATAATAAATAATAATATATCTTGGTCAACGTCTACATTTCGTGGTGTTCCATTAACAAAATAAACTTGGTCAGACCGGCCGTACATGCACCCATGTCTTAATGTCTTATACGTCAATCCTAAATGTGCTACCCACGTACTACTTAACATACTACTTACCACATCGTCTATATACCATTTACTATAAAATAACATGTCAATCCAAAAAACAATCAAACAAAAAAAAAATTAACTCTTAGTTTTTCCAAAAACAAAAAAAAACATCTATTGATCATGGTTTCTCGGGCATCATCTGTCTTGCCTCTTCTTGCATTACTTGGGCTAACCTTGATTTCGACGGCTTTTGCGTATGGCTTAAGCTACAATTATTACGATAACAAATGCGATGATTTTGAGGACATTGTTGCACATATGGTGAAGAAAACATTTGAGGAGGACTTTACCATGGCTCCTAGTCTCTTAAGGTTACACTTCCATGACTGTGCCGTTCGGGTATGCCTCATTTTTAGTACGGAATATATCCTTTTTAAACGACATGGATTTTACTTTGGGTCAAATAGCTTTATATAAATTATATAAATGCGGTTTTTCTAAGATATGTCATAAACGCACATGATAATAATACTTAAATGGATGAAAAGTTTAATGATAAATATCGTAGAAAATTGAGATAGTAAAACACTTTTTCGAATTTGAATACCTTTTTTATATATTATCAAACCTTCCATTTAAGTTTTATTAATAGAGCACATTTTAGAAATACAGAAATAAATGTTATGTATTTCTAAAAACCATAAGTAGTCCAGGTCGTATTGTTTAATATCTATTTCAAAATATGAACATGATAGTCATGATCAACAAATTGTTGCCTAATAGATAGTCATAACCTAACATTGAAGATTTCGAATATAGGGATGTGATGCATCAATCCTGCTAGATTACCCTGAAAGCGAGATGACAGCGAAACCAAGCAAGACATTGAGAGGTTTCGAAGTGATTAACAAAATAAAGAAAGTCGTTGAGAAGAAATGCCCACAGACGGTGTCCTGTGCCGACATTCTTACAGCAGCGGCCAGAGACTCTACTTACTTGGTGGGCGGACCATACTGGTCAAACAAGTACGGTAGGAAAGACGGCCTCCTCTCTATTCGCGAAGAGGCCGAAGGTGCTCCTAATAGTCAAGAAAGTGTTATGTCCCTCATTGAGTTTTACCAATCCTTGGGATTGTCCACTCTCGACCTTGTTATTCTTTCAGGTATACCATCGATCTTTATTATCAATAATCCGTGACTAAACTAGATATTACTCCCTTATAATAATTTTTTTGCTAAAATTACTCTTTTAATTTAAAATGCACTTTTATCAAAAAAAAATTGTTTCAAACTCGATTTATGTCCTTTATTGCGTCTATTTTTGAACTTATTTTGTTCTTGGCTTACACAATTTATCCTTGTATTATTTTTACAGGGGCACACACCATAGGTAGAAGTTCATGTGCTTCATTCCTACCAAGGCTATACAACTTCAAAGGAACCGGACGACCCGACCCAACAATCTCTCACAGATACTTGAATTACCTTAAAAGGAAATGTGGTAACCAAACACAATATGCTGAATTTGACCCGATTACACCAAATGAGTTTGACAACAACTACTACAAAAACCTTCAAAAGAACATGGGTCTATTGTACACTGACCAAATTTTGACCAAGGACCATAGGACAGCTAAATTGGTCGATTCATTGGCCTCACAACCCGAAACCTTCCCTAATTTGTTCGCTTCATCGATGGTTAAGCTTGGCGGAGTTTTGGGAGATGCCGAAGAAGATGGTGAAATTCGTTATCATTGTAGCCGAATTAACGCCCACAAGACATCCAAACATTACTAAGAAGATTAAATTTTATTTGCCTAATTAACTTGTTTGAAATTGTTTGTTTTTCATTTGATTTCTTGTTATTTAAAATTAATCATATGTAATCTTGGTGAAGAGGGCCAAAGAAATTTTGTTGACCTCAAATTGTTGTAATTGCAACCTTACTATCATTGATATGAAAACGTGTTGAATTCGATCCAAGGGTTTCGTATACAACAACATCAGAGCCCTAATCTCAAAATGATTTGGGGCAGGCTGATAGCGTTGTAACCCATATAGTCAAATAAGCATGCAAGACAATTACCCTTCTTATTCCTATTTTCATTTTTCATAATAAGTCAAAACCCAAAAACATAATCGACCTACAAAACAAAGTCACATTAACCCATATTGATAAGCATCCTAATTAACGATTTATACAATTTTCCCAAATTACACATTTACTACTACTTTAGATTAATATAATTGAGATGTTCTTAACTTGAGTTGATCTCTAAACAACTTTCTTGAACAAGCCAATTAACCAGAACCCCTTATCCTTACTTGTAACAAAACGTAACGTTCAAGAAATTTTAACAACTATTTCCCCATGCAACTTGTTCCATAATTGAGCCAATATCACCATATAATGACTCGGGTACATCCGTAGAGCAGTAATTATCATCGAAGCAATAATCAAAACCCGTGTTGTTATTAAAACAAGTCTCGAAACCCTGGTCGCAAACAATCTCATCTTGTATCGTTCCAATTTTATCAAATGTCCCCGACAAGTGATGTTCTTCAAGCACTTGTACACTTCTTAAGGTCTCATTATTCCACAAGGAGTTTTCGTCCACAATGACGTCACTCATCAGATTATTATTATTATTATTATTATTATTATTATTATTATTATTATTATTATTATTATTATTGTCACATATCTTCATGCTACTATTATTCGACTCAAAGCATTGTGTTGAAAACCCTAAAATCGGATCAACATTTTGTATACTGAAGCTTATATTAGGTAACTCGATCTCATTGTCGGGTACAAAACTTGATTGGTTGTCCCTACTGATGATAGTGTCGCGAGTTTTGAACTGATTATCGACTGAGAAAGCTAATGAACTAGAAATAGTAGCAGTTTTTGGAACTTTAGTAGTAATATTTTTGGATTTTTTAAGATGAGAAGACAAAAGATTATGAGTGTTGGGATCTAAGCCTTGAGCAAGAAGTTTTTTCTTAATGCAAGAATTCCAAAAGTTTTTAACTTCATTATCAGTTCTACCAGGAAGGTGTTTAGCAATTTGGGCCCACCTGTTGCCAAGTATTCTATGTACTTCAGTGATGGTTCTTTCTTCATCTTCAGTAAATGAACCCCTTCTTAAATCTGGCCTTAAATAATTTATCCACCTTAATCTGCAGCTTTTTCCACACCTTTGTAAACCTACAACATAGATATATAATACTAGTAAGTCATAAGTATATTGTAATTTGCAAGTATGGAAAATGAGAGCGCGCTATTTTATGGTACTGAGTTTCGGTATCACCCTATCACATACAATATGTAGAGTCCATTAAAATGATATATCTCTGATTCTCTACATAAGGACATGTGCGAGGATTATACAAAGTATTATCTTAGTGATACGTACTATTTCATGCACGTATGTTTTAAAAATAACTTTCTTCGTATCCCACCCATAATCGTTGAGTTTTTTAGACTTGTTATAGTCTTGTAATAATTTTATATTGAAAGATATCTAATGTATTTATAACAAAAACAACTAAAGAACAATTTTGTGACAGATGATTATGATTTTTCTTTCCTTTACAGATAGTAGAACTTTTAATTTATTATTCATCCACCTTGTAGGGATCAAATGGACAACAAAATTGGACAAAGCACTAAACTTGATAATTGATAATGTGAATTATAACTGACAATGAGTATACGGATGGATGTATTGGAATAGAATATTAGATTGGCCTTGTTTTGTTAGTTAAAACACGAGTGATTAACTCAATTTTAAGTTTAAACTCTCATGAAAATAATTTATTCAAATTCTGCGACCGTTTAAAAAAAGGGATTGCCCTAGTAATCTAGAAATGGCCGGATATTTTAATTTTTTTTTTTGGACATGTTTGAATGCTTAAATCCTATGTCTCAATTACCACCTTTTTTCGAGAGCCTTCTCATTAAAATTTTTAGGATAATTAAGCTTGTAGAAAAATAGTGAAACATAACAACAAGGTCCATTATTAAAGCACTAAGACAAAACAAGAATAGTAACATCCATACAAAACAAGGTCCATTAAAGTATGGTTGGATAATAACTGGAGTATAACAAAATAATCATAGCGACCGCAAATTTCACAATTTTTCCAAAAACATATGTGAAAGATATTTGATCTGTTACAAATTTATAATGGATATATATATACCCGTAATAAGGGAGATTTACTTAAACAAAATATGAAAGTTGCTAACCAAGAGGTTCCTTATAGAACATATACTGTAGATGATAGTGCCCTAGTACAGTGAAAAATTTCTACCTCATTTGATTTACATAATCCAATTAATACAAGCTAAGGGTGATAAAACTTTGTCCTATAAATGGATGGAGCATCACAGAGTCTTAGTAATTGAAGTACGTACACTCTGTCATCGTTTAATTGGTTCACTAAAAAAATCTCAATATTTATATATAATCTCGTAGTTTTATTTCACATGATTTTTCATACATAATGCAATCTGTGTTAAAGTGATAGTGATTTACAACTTAATACTTATTTAACGTCTAATTTTATATTCTCTTTTTTCAATCTAGATGTTTATCAACTACGATAGAATAAAATCATTAACAAGGACAAATTAAATAAATGCAATATGAACATAAAAATATGTAAAAATAAACTCGAAGTAAATAATAAAAGAGATGAATAATTACCCGCGAGTTTGGGAACGGAACTCCATGAGCCATGGCCATGAGATGTTATATGATTAACAAGTTTATCATCTTCTTCAGGAGACCATAATCCTCTCTTTACTTTTTGTTTACTACAACAATGATGCCCCATTAATAATTCTTCACTACTTAGTCTTTTTCCAACATATATAATATAACTCAAATAATGTTACATACAATATAATTATGTCTCATCATTTATATATATACATATCACAATCTGATCATTCGAGAAAATGACTTTTTACTATAGCATTATTTATTTAATTATGTTTATTAATTAGAGTATGTAACTATGTACTTACTCCAATGTATATTTTAAGCAATAAATAGTACGTAGGTAAGTTAATGTACCATGCAGTTGAAGAAGTGTATAGTAGAATATAAACTATTTTTGATAGATAATCCATTGTTTTGAAATTATGAGCTGGAAATAATTAACTTGGCGTTTACTCATAACAATTTTAACAAGACTATGAATATACAAAAATAATATATGTATGTTGGTAACTTAATCATTACTCTTTTATTTCTTGTTTCGTTTGATATACAATTTAATTGTACACAAGTTTTTACAATGCAAGGATAAATATCATACCATGACTGTTATTTTTGTAATAGACCAACGTGTTACGTGGTACTACTAATTACTACCTCGGCAATTATATTGTTAAAATGTCATTAAAATATTGTGTTTATATATGTGTGATGTTGGGGATGATTACTTGATTAGGACTTGGAATAATATTTTAGAAAACTTATTTTTTAAGAAAAAAATGATCAATGTGAGAAGGTTGAAATACGTTTCTAGATGAAAGTAAAAAGGTGGATTGGATCGGTTAATCAGGTCAATTGTTGATCAAATAGGCTCAATTGACGGTGGGAATTTGTTCAACTCGAGTTTTATTAGGTTTGTAGCTAGCTAGTTTGTACTCTAGAATTGGTTAGATTTGTACGGACAACAAAGCCTTAGTCACAACATGACTTGTAGTTGGTTAGCATGAATTATCATCCAAATTTGTCTAAGTTTGAATCTACCAATATGGTCAAAGTAAATAAACAAAGTGTAGATTTGAATCCATCAATACTTGGTTAGATTTGTATCTAATCAGATCAAATTAGAGTTTTGTTTTATTTTGGAGGTGGTGCCAAATGCACATACTCCGTAGTACATTAGATTTAAGTTGAATGGTTTAGATCTTTGTTGAGTGGAAACTTGTTGGCTGGTATTGAGGATAATTTAGTAGCTTATGATGAATTTCGGTGGTGGTGAACGCAGGGACGTCTAATAGCATGCTCAAAAGATTCTTAAAACCGGAATCTGTCAAGTTCATTTACTTTTTAGGTGTCCAAGTATGAGTACTATTTACTAAAACAATGGCCACTCCAATTCATTTGACGACCCTAGGCAGAGGACATTGTTTATGTATAGTAAGTAACCACCAGTCAACAATGGATTAGTTCGTTAAGGCTAGGGTGGCAGTTCTCGTGCCCATCACTGTCCAATGACAATGGACGGTGACCGACAGGCGGCGGCTACAATAATGGTCACGACCGAGAGAAAATCAATAGTTATAGTTAACCTAAGGTTGCCCTTAATTTAAGTTTGAAATGCTCAACATTCAATTATTGAGCTTAGTGACTAAAAAGTACTGTATGTAATGAACATAATAGAAAGTGATATAACATGTGGCTTCTTTTATACTCCATTTCAATTTCCTTTGAGGTGTCATTTGGGTAAATAATCTTCCCACTTCTCTTTTTAAGTATTTATTTATCTTCTCTTCTCTTTACTTTGCCAATTATCTCCAAATTGCATTCTTTTCTCTATTTATCATTACTTACTATAAATAATTATTTCTATATAAAATACAAGAAGATAATTCCAACTTTCCAAGATGGCAGGAACATTAGAACTGCAGATGCAGGGTTCATGGAAAATTCTATTAGCTTACTCGCAAATCGCAATTGTAGGACAATGCAAAGGGTACACATTCTCTTCTCCGGTCGATGATTTAAGACTCCACGTCAAATATTTAGGGAGATCTTCGCCACGGTTTTAATCAACACCCTGCTCCGATTTGAATCCAGCACCCAAACAATACAAATTCTTTACAAGAAAAAGATTAAAAAGAAAAAAAAAAAGACAAAGACAATTACGCGCAACTAAAATCCCAAAGCGAAGTACATTATAGTCCACATAGTAATCGGAGTAGAAGAGTGTACACAGTAAATGAAAACTACAAGAGAAGTTCAGCCTACAAGTTAAGATCACTTCTTCCCCGCCAAGTAACGTGGATATGCCTGAACAAATCCACCACCGCGAATGGATTCACTTTGCCATATTTACACTAATTCAGTGGATTGCTGCAAAAACATAGTTACCACTGATGACAATGCAGTTAACCTGATCGAAATAAGCAACAAAAGGGTCAGACAGTAAATTACACCCTAAAAGATCATGAAACATTAGGCAAGTTTGTCGAAATCCTGTACAATGTTAACCCTCTATTCTGCGTGTTCTGGTCCAAGGGTTCCAATTTCCAAAAAGCCCCCAAAATTTAGGCCTCCCGGACATGAGGTAAACATCAAAATAGTTTCGGCCACGTGAACTTTGAACTATACACAAACCGTTCATCAGAATACGAATTAGTTGAGAATTCTCATGATCAATCTTTAACTCAGAGGTATACCTTGATTCCTTAAAAACCCAGAAGGTAACCACTAGACCTACCACAACTGGCCCGGCCAGAATTGAACTCCCTCGTACCCAAGAGATCGGAATCCAGCTTTTCTCACCCCAGCTGACCCTTAAACAACTCCCCAATGCGACATCCAAAACATACCCATCACAAAACAACCTAACCCAATCCGACCAAACCCGAAAGCTAACATATCAAAGAGATGACCTAAGACTTGTACTAAAGTTGATCCGCTAAACCCAACCTGAGTGACTAGCTTGTGAGGTCTGCAACCACCATGAGATGAAAAGGCCATGATCGATTAGCTTCTGACTGATTCTGAAGCAATTAGGCCATTGCTATCATCATCACAATGATTTAAACCAGTGTCGGGAAAAGGAATCGAGTATTGAGCAAATTCCATCAACATTCTCCGTTGGTGCTCATCTGTATGAGGAAGACTGGCACGCAATAGCTCAACTGGCATCTCCCCACGGATAGCTCTTGCCGTTTCTGACCTCGTTATTTCTGAATTAGTATGTGCCCGGTTTACTACAGACTGCATGATTGTGTCATATTTACTCACACAGGACTTCGTAAGTAGAGTAAAGAAAGCAGTGAATGACGCCTTCCAAAAGCTAAGAGAGGCCTGAGGATTAGAGTCGTATAGTAGTTCGGTAGCTCTATCTAGTAAAGACTTCAAGATGACAGAGGCATGGTCCCCGGCAGTGCTTCCAAGTGGGCGTAGTGGTGGCTGTTCTGTAGAACAGACAACAGCAGCGAGACAAGCACTTAGACCACGAAGATCCATGGCATTGACACAAGTTAAAACTACCTTAGCAAGCTTTGCTGTGGCCTCACTAGCTTCAGTCTTTGTTGGAAGAACACCAAACAGAAACCTAAGATGGCGGAAAACAGCCATGCAAGCTACTCGAACTAACTCGCTAGCAACTCTGGGGGTAACCATCACCAACTCAAGATACTTTGACAGAAGTTTGCATCCCTTGGAAAGAGAAACAAGGCGCATGAATACAATATCATCACCTGGATCCACTGTACTCCCCCCATTGCCTAAAGGATCAACAAGCTGAAGGGCTGCAGCCAAAGCTTCAAGCAAAACCTGCCTTTTGCGCCTTAACTGGGTCCCACCATCTTGGGGTGGATTATGTCGAAGAACACGGTCAATGTCATCTACATCAAGGATGAGAGTAAAAGCGTCTTCAACGGCAATTCTAGCAGAAAACATTGGTTCTTGCTCAAGAGACCTGTGTTCTTTGCTACTGTCATTGCCTCCTAAGGATGGAGGCTCGATTTCAAGAAGTGGGTGAAGCCTACGAATGGAAGACAAGGCCAGCCTTCTTAGAGTATCCACCGACTGGTGGCCGTGCTGATCAGAACCACTATTACGTACACGAGAAGGTACGTCCCGCAAGTGCATTGGGGCAAAGTGAGGCTTAACCCTCGATCCTGAGAATTTCTTGGCAGCTGAGGCTTGATGGTAATAGTCATCTATGTAGGGGTCATTGCTGTGAGAAGTATGTTGCAGCTTCAATATACTATCTATCTCCTCTGAAGTCATATATTTGGACCTAAACTGAATGCATTCACTCTTTTGGCCAGAGTCAGACCCTTGTTGACTGAAACGATTGTGTTTACCGCGCATTGACTTAGGTCTTTGATGATCCCTCATCTCAGCTATACCATACATTGTGTCATACTTTCTCAAAACATGTGAAGGTGCTGATGCGTGGCTGCCAATGAGCTGGGACTGCAGGAATGAAAAATGCTCTAATGGAGATATCGGCTGACGGATTGCCCGTTGCAATAGGTGTTGAGTTAACTGCTGTTGAATTACACTATCGAGCATCCTAGAATGATCACCATGCAATAAACCCGCTTGGTTGCTCCACTGGTTTCGAGGTTGGTTACTCAACCCGTGGACTGGTGTGACACCAGGCATGCTACCACTGTAACGTAATCCATGAGCCGGGGAAATCCCTGGAAAATAATTACAGGAATCTGCAGCTACATTCATGGAAGGAATATTTAAAGGAAGGGAATGCCGATGTGACAAAGGTTGTCGGGCTCCATCACCGGGAAGAGGGAAAGCAGTGAAAGATGATGACTGCGGGGTTGATAATGTCTCACTTGGGAAGTGCTGCTGCAGATACTGCTGCTGTTGTAGTTGCTGGTCAGGGTAGGACACTGCTCTGGGCAAAGGTTTATAATCCCCCGGAAGACTGGACGAGTGAGGCTGAGATGACCACACAGTACATTCTGAGGCACTATTCACATCTGATATAGTGTGGTCTAACAAGCCATCCCGCGACCATTCTGCAACAGATGAACCTGAAAAGAGGAAGGTCATACGATAAGCCAATAAACATGGTATAAGAGTACTAATATGTCAGCATGACCACTACTAAGGACAGAGTCAAACCAAGGGCAGACAAGCTCTAGTAGCAGTGAAAACTGAAAAGATACAACAGATGCTCAAGTCAGAAGTTATAAACACAGAATGTTAAAGCACAAGGCATGGGTTTAAAGAGTTCGGAAAATGTGATTACGAATCCCTAAGTTCTCCATGTTATTCACGAGATTGCTATAGATGGGAAACCCACAAATTTAGAAAGAACTTGAATTGCTATTCAGATGTTAGAGTGATTTAGTGAGATGCACTTTTAGGTGGTGGGCAATTTCATTGCTGCCTTTTGTTTTTATACTTTTTGTTGCTCCTCCAATAGCTTTGAGGGAAATTTAATGCAAATAATTTTCGAACTACTGTCAGGTGGTCTGACTAAGCAAGGGCTCTCCCATTAAATTAGCTGCCATACACATACCCAAAACACAAGAAAGTACACATCCCTTTCTATCATTTTCAATCACCAATCCCAACATAAGAGCATAATTAAGACCATGACAACACCATCCACAACATTAACAATATCATTGAAGCCACAAAAATGGCAGAGAAAGCAGATCTCAAGGATAGAAGTTGAATTAGAATAGGACATACGTAACTCAGTTGGGCATGGGCGGAAAAACAATTGCGACGATACTGGGATCACTGTGAAACTGTGTGATGATCTGGATTATATCCATTACACATAGCTAATACTCCCTCCTAGTCACTCATTTCTTCCCCTTTCCCTTTTACACAAAAATTAAGGAAATAAATTTGGACCACACAAAACAAACTACCCCACATACAAATGAATTTAGACCACACAAAACACACAATCCCACATCCAAAAAGGGAAGGAGGGAAGAAAACCCGACTTACCCAATAAGGAAAGAGGGAAGAAATGACCGACTAGGAGGGAGTATGTCATTTTAAAAATCATAAAATATTGTGATCAATTATAGCTCCATCTCATCTCTATTGTCATTTTAATTGACTAGAAGTATTATCGACGATTTACTGATGAAATATCAGCATTACCTTCGTACTTAAATCATGTGCAGAGGTACCACATTTCCCTTTCCCGGATGCTACTTAAGTACTTAACTAGGGATAGTATAAGAAGTTCACTATTCACCTATTTATTTTACCAAGGGTTTTTATTGACAAACAATATTTAACATTACCCATATTGCAAAGAACTTTTATCATATTACTTGATACTTGATAATTTGATATTTATCAACGTTTGTCTTAATCTACCGAATATCCTTTTTTCATAGAAGAACTAGTCACTTCTGCTTTCTTGATTCATTTGACCATGTGACTTCATTAATGAGAGTGGAAAATTAAAAAGAAAAAGGAGAAATTAAATTGCCTAAAAAAATCTTGTGCACAGTTTAGTCGCGGACGATAAATTGTCGTCTTTTAGCCTAAAAAATTTGTACTACATATAGAAAATGGCCAACCATTCTGAGATGGACCAAAAGGGAAACGAATACTATAAACGAGATAGGAGTACTGTTTACTTTTAGGGTGTTGTCAAAGGTAGTATGACTTCTACACTGAACCAAGTCAGAAAGATAAAAACCAACTATTATCTCATCACAAATAATTGTCCCACTTGACTTAAATTGTTAATCAAGGTTATCCATAACCGTTAACAGGGGCGGCTTGGGCCCGGTTCAGGCTGAGCAAGGGAACCGGGCCTCAAGTCGTTTTGGGCCTCAAATGCTGCAGTACATAATATAAATAAAACCTTCACTGCAGTTAACAAACAAAGGAGTCTAGTCTAGTGGCATTGGGTTTGAATATTAGCCAAGAGCCTTGGGTTCGACTCCCATAATAGTCATTTTAGTTAACTTTGCTTATATTTTAAATTTTCTCAACATATTTTGAGGCCTCCGTTTTGTTGTTGCACGGGGCCTCCGAAATATTTGAGACGCCCCTGACCGTTAATTTACCCTAATATGTGTAAAGATACAATTTAAATTTAAGGATGTTCAATTATCATAACAATGATTTTTCATATGTTCATTTTGAAAGGGTGTGTAACTATAGTACATTGTGAAAAAATAATGGTCAAATTCAACATCGTATCACCATCAAAGTCAAATTGGGACAACATTGATGGTACAGAGGGAGTACAATGCAAGAAACAATAACAGAATAGACCAGCCATTCATAAATGAAAAATAAACGATAACCTCATGCAGCATTTCACGGAGCCCTTAAAACTAAACAGGAATATTTTCCAAACCTAAGTTCTCCAGGCCTTACTTTCTCGTGACAATGAACCAGACCCTCTATCACCAATGACGCCTGGATTCCTTGGTCCTGTCACAGCTCTGTTTAACTGTAAACAAATAACTTTTTACTTGTAAGAAGAACGCATTTGATTACAAGTAACGAAATATATCCCCCAAATAGACAAAAGTACAAAACGAATGCACAACACTCACATGAAGAATACATCTAACACCATCTGTTTACCAAGGATTTGATTACATCGAACACCACTAGAGAATCAAGTACCTCCAACAACACTTCACATCCTTCATCAAAATATATGGGTATTGTATAAACGTTTATCCCATGTCCCTAGCTAATAGAATACACTCATGAGACGAATAACAAGAACATTCTCTAGCGTCTCAAACTCTCGCCTGTGGCGGGGTAAGCAGTATAGGAGGCACGCAATCTTACCCATGCAAGAAGCGTGCAAATAGAGTGCTTTCAAGATAATTCGTAATGAAAATTGAGTCCAGAATTGTATTTAGTGTGTTATCACTTCAATTCTAAAGAGATACGAATCTCAAATAATTTTGTGAGTCAGTTTGCTTTATTTTCAGATTATAAAGCCAAAGAATATAAGTTTTTAGCCTCATGCGTACGGCAATGTACAGCTATGAGATTGCGTTCCTAACTTATGACCTTCAAAAATCTATATGGTTAATACTCGATAAGTGTAAGCGTCACAGGATAATTACCTTCCAGAATGTTGTTTCCATATCATCAATATCAGACAAAGATACCAACCCAACATCCTGCCCCTGAAAAATCACATTAATAAATGAATCAGAGAATATTTGAACAAAGAAAATTGAATCACCACTGGTGGAACCAGCTAATTAAACAGCTTGTAATGCAAGCATGAGTGGTATCTATAAAAAAACGTGAACATGGGCTAGAAATTTTCACCACACAACATCAAGTTTAACAAATCAATCATGATAATTGCAAATATTAGTTTATCTAGTGTTGCCTAAATTGGAATAACTCGAAACACATGTGTGCACTATGCGTAAGAAAGTCATCGATAATTAGAAACTTTGTCCTCACCTATTCACCATATAACTATCGGTTTTGGTCACGGTAACGGTTCTATCTCAATATCGCCTTAAAACTAAATAAAATGTGGTAGGTGTTGTTAGAACATGCAAACGGGTCAGGCCACACCCGAACGAAGGAAAGGCCACACCCGAACGAAGGAAAGACAGACCACTCAACAACGCAAAGAAGGTTTCATCCTACCATTGGTAATAGGAGGAGTAGCCCCTTTAGTTATAAAGTGGTACAATCTCTCTTCTCCAACCAATGTGGGACACTCACATGTGGGTTTTATCTTCGAGCACGCCCCCTCACATGTGAGTTCCCTTCGAAACCAAGGCAAAACCATGGGAGCTTACCGGAGTGGGAACTAACGAATCCTCAAAGAAGCCCACTACCAGAGAGCTAATTTGGGCCCGGTTTAAATTCAAAACACAAGACGAAACCTTGAATTACTACGGGTACGCCTGGGTGGTTAGACGAGGTGAGCATCACAGATCTAATTTGAAGTACACACGAATACTACTACATTACACAAATATGACCACCTTTGACAGAATCTTCGTGATTTGAATGATTTGAGTATACCCATTTTTTTGGCCAAATTAACAAATTGGTAAAAAAAGTAGGGTGTTGTGGACAAATTGGTAAAAAAAAAATGTTTGGACAAATTGGTAAAAAAAAAACTCTTGTTTGGACAAATTGGTAAAAAAGATGAATGATTAGACAAATACACCCAAAAAAAAGAATCTATTGGAAAACTCAATTTCTTAATCGCATATTCTACTCTACGAGAGTCGTAGCGTGTGACGACCATTTTTTACTACTCCCTCTGATTCGTATTTGAACCGTAAAACTATAAGTAGACACAAGTCATGTTTACCATCTCAAAATATGATGGGTTTTTTTTTTCAAATCATTATCTTTCCGAAAATATGATATGAAAAAAAATGACGAGTCAGTCCACAACTCCCATCACGACGGTGGGTCCTACAAATAAATTAGTGCTTTTAGTAATAAAAATATAATGGAAAGTTTACCTCAAAAAAAAACGGAAAACCCAATTTTTTGAATCGGAAAAGTTTAAGAGGGACATAACTCATGTTTACGAGCGCAAAAAAGATGATTTCGTTGTTTTCAAATCGTTCGTCTTTTTGACAACTATTTTAAAAAAAAATAAACTTAGTAGTATTTAGATCCCGTGTCTACTAGTTTTTTATAGGTCAAAGTTTTTTTAGCCGAAGAAACTTTTAGTGACCATATCTCTTGATCATTACTTCAAAACTGGAGGTTTTTTTTTCCAAATAGTAGTTCTCACATAGATGAAATTTGAAAAAAAAAAAAAGTCGTCATTTATCGAGTTGGTAAATACGAGTTATGACCACTTAAAGTTTTATGGTTCAAAAAATTGTGTATTTCATGTAAAATATCAAATATCATAAATACCGTGTGAACTTTCCGATAGTAAACCCACGATACAACGGTCGTAGAGTAGAATATGCGATTAAGATATCGGTTATTTAATTACTAGTACATAGTTAATTTTGAATGAATTCTTTTTTTGGTGTATTTGTCCATCTATTCATTTTTTTTACCAATTTGTCCAAACAAGATTTTTTTTTTACCAATTTGTCCACAACCCCTTACTTTTTTTTACCAATTTGGCCCTATTTTTTTCGTTTCTTAATTATTTACTTTAATTGTTTATTTGCTTGATTGTAAATTATAAGGTAAAACGTGTTGTTAAATAGAGCAACGCAAAATTACAATTAACTAAACTAGAATAAATAAGATTAACCAGTTGACCATCTTCAAGGATCGACTTTCAAGTGTGCAACAGTCGTAGATACCAAAATTTTACTCCCTCCTATTTTCAATAACATTCCTCATTTCTATTTTTGCCTATTCACAATACTTTCCCTGTTTCCTTTTTTGTTAAGTGGTTGTGTGGTCCAAATTTAATTGTATGGTGGGGTAGTGTATTTGTGTGGTCCAAATTTAATTATATGGTGGGGTAGTGTATTTTCTTAATTTTTGTGTTAAAGTGAAAGGTTATTAAGAATAGGAGCGAGTATATTTTTTGGTATCTACTATTAATGATTTAGTGTTTTAGTATTTATGGATAATTATCAAAAAAAAAATATTGTGATAATATCTTAGAATACTCTAGAATATTTTACCTTGCCCTCCCAACTATTTTACCATAACTATTGATCTTGTCCTTAGGTTTAGGAGAGCAGATGAATTAAGTCTCAAAGCGAACTTGTCCTCCTACTACCAGATTGTAGGTAGGATGAAATAAGTCACAAAAAAAGACTCAGTCATCTCCCTACGAGATTGACTCCCTACGGATTAAGTCAATAAGACCATTGTGGTCACTATCAAAACCCTAACCCTTGGGATGGAATCAATGAAGGCTCAAATTTTTCCCGCCTAAAAGGCTAAAACACTTCCCTTATTTTGATGTAATCCACTATTTAAGATTTACCTCTAGGTTTTTTTGGTGATTAAAATTTACTCCAAAAGATAAATCGTAGCTAAAACATATGTTATTATTAAACAAAAAAGAAATATAAAACAAAATCATTATTTTTGTGGTAAAAAAATTATTTTCATTAAGATACACCTTTCATGTCATTACTTAAATATCTTTATTAATTTTGTTGTTCTATTCATTTTTCTCAAACCAAATACAATGATGATAAATGTCATAAAATAATAAATTTACAATTTACAATTAAAAATAATACTAAAGATAAGACTTTGTAAATAGCCCGCATTGCACGGGATCTATACTGGTCTTTCATTAATAAAATAAATTCTTGTTTCCGTATTATTGTTGTTCCTAGGCACTATTAAAACTCACTTCACTGTATTACTTACGCTATTCACATGGGTCATACTTGGGTTGTTGGGTCCAACATGACTCACAAGGATATATTTATATAATGTGTACCCTTCTCCCCAATAAACACACAAAAATGAAGGTCCACATGACAAGAGTAAGTGAGAGAAGGGAGTTATGAAGCCTATGGTTCTCGAAGATTTTACACCTTAGAACTCAGACATCTCTTAACCTCACTTTTTGAAAAAAAAAATTTCAAAGTTAGATCGTTCAAATAGAAACTCTTTACTGTCCGGGGAAGCTTTGATCCAGAACAAACTTTCAAACATGCAACTAGTTAGTATTGTCAAGTGACATATTTTGCATACATTCAGCACAGATACCCACAAAAATAAAATAAAAATATGTCATCCTGACCACACGTGCTACTATCACGAATTGGGCTAAGCAACACAGGAGCGGATAGTTAGTATTGTCAAGTGGTGACTAGAAACATAAGAATACAAGAACTTTCGAAGCACACTCTATTTCTTGTCTACTCAATATGTCAAAGAAAAGCTTGATCGCAATACATTTTTCTAACGAGATAAGTGATAGGAACTACATATTACAGCACAACCTGGCAAAAGCAATGGGATCATCACTGATAATATTAAAGCTGGTCGGATATCACAAGATACATGCCACTAGAAACATACATGCAAAGATGGAGAGTCAAAGTTAACAATGACGACTGGGAAGTGGGAACATGAAACTCAGAAATGCCATTATGAATGCTCATATTCATTTGCCAAGCCCACTATACAAATTAATGTCATAAATTGCATTTGTACCATATTAACTTCAACAATACAGATATTTATTGACCAAACAAATCCAGCCATCGTAAATAAAAACTGAGATAGAAGTGATTCAGACTCTAATCAACACCACCAGGTCTGCCCAGAGAATTAAGCAGCCGAAAAGCCACGTTATTTTTTAGGAAAAGCAATAATGCTATAAGAGAGTTTCAAGAATGAGCATGAAGGGTAAAAGAATACATACCCCATCTTTGTCAAACAAGTGATATTCATCACTAGGCAGTCTAGCTAGAGAAAGGTTATCTTCTTCGTCTTCTAACCCTCCTAACTCAACTTCTTCAGCGACATGTTTACCGAAGAAGGCATATTGAGATGCATCAAAAAATGAATTATCTGCATCAAAATATAAACATTGTTATCCTCATCCTCTCACATAACAAAACAAACGAAGAACATCAACAGATGTAACTTGTGTTACTTCGACTCTTCTAATTCCCCACGTACCCATGTCCAACACTCGGACAAGGGTATGACATTTTGACAGCTCATTTTAAGCCGAAATATGCTTTTTTTTCAGAAAAATGGCCGAGTCTGACACTTTGACATGCCCCGTGTCATACTTCTAAACGAGTCTGAGCAACATAGGATGTAACATATCCAAGTCAACCTTCTTATGATCGCTTTTACATCACAATAACTACTGAAGCAAAAGAAAGTGCACATCCAAGCAATCATTCCTTCGATATCGCCGAAAAAATCACGTTTTCCCGCGAGATGCGCAAATTACTCAAAAATAAACAAACAGATTGACAGCCGAATTCATCAAAATCAACTTGCTTCGTATATAAACAAATTCAATATCAAATCAACAGCTCAATAAACCTCAATTAATCAGACACTATACGAAAGATCTAAAGTTCGGTTAATTCAGATTATAAAACAAAACAAAACAAAACATAAAATGAATTAAATTAAATAAATGAACATAAAATAGAATACTTAGGGTTTGAGTAGAAAACCCTAGATCTAAAGAAAAAAGAAGGAATGAATGAAGAGTGAAACCTGTAGAGTGTTGAGAGTGAAAGGAAGGTGAATCAATGGCGGAGAAAAGAGAAGAAGAAGATCCGGTGGATAACGGAGGTCGGGCAGGGTGACGGGCACGGGCAGTCTCCATTTTCGTGTGTTGTTTATTTTATTTATTTATTTATTTATGTTTTCTGGGTTTGATATGTGAGATGTGTTGTGTTGGTATATTGAAGGTGGAGTAGGGGACATAGTCACGCTACTTCACACTTGACCTTTAATTTGGCTATTTTAATTTTTTAACACATGGCAAATTGCGGTTCTAGCTTATCAACTAATCTTGCTCCCACTATTCCAACTTTTTAGAATTTTTATTTATTATTTTTTTAGGACTTTTTATTTATTATTCTCTCCGTCCCAATCAATTATTTTTCTTTGCTTTTTGTACACTATTCACAAAGGGAGGGCATTCTTAAAATAATTTTCAATGTATAACACAAAATATAATTATGAGAGATCTTGTTTGATTCGTCTTGATGAGCACGGTAAGATTATCAAAATTTTATAATTCTTACACTTATATAGTAAAAAATATTTTCGAAATGAAATGCCCATTGGTAAACGTGTAAAAGGCAGATGATAACAATTGATTGGGACAGAGGGAGTACCATGCAAAAAATCGAGGGACTCTAAAAGATGCTCAAATGGAGTGCATATGAATCACTACAATTAAAGAATGGTTTAACACCGAAGTAAAACAATGAAATTATCACAGTTTCATGACTTGTAAAACAGCTAAATTAATGTTTTCTTTTACGTTAGGTATTCAAGTGTTGTCTTTTCATTTTCAGAGTGTTGTATTTTATTATAGTTTGTTTGATTATTAAAATTTTCTCATTTGTATGTAATGTCGTGTCTATATTAAAGTTTGGGCTTTTCTCATCTATACCCCTGTACTTTTGCGTTTTCTCACTTGTACCCTTACTTATTCAATATTCCAAGCTGTACCCTCTAATTTTCCATTTTTTCTCAACAGTAGCGTTACAAATTTTTTGCCGTCACTATCTCCGTTAGTTTGTTTGGTTTCTCGTTTCTTGCACCATAATCATCCACATAAACAAACAGAAGGTATCACTATGACATCAAACCTCCATGACTTACATTTCATTCACTTAGCCACCTCGCCAATAACCCAGCCATCTGCTATCAAAGCTCAACATCAATAACACCCCTTGCCGCCATGTTTAAACTACTTGAGGCACCGTCCAAACTCAAATACCAAAAGATACAGTCTCTTCTCCACCAAACTTATTGCAATCGATTCTAGTTTATGAACCACCAGTTGGTTCACACCGTCATTCGCAACCAACAAGGACGTGACAACCGACTGCCCATTAGATGAGTTGCCGATGAAGTTGACTACATTGGGCTGCTGGAGGTGGAAGCTTGTGATGATGATGTCAAAAATTGTAAAAGTGAGAAGGTGGTGGTTATTTAATGGTGAAAATGGAAATATGACGATGTGACGTAGGATTAAAAAGTAGGCTATGGTTGAGATTTGGCTATGGATTTTAATTAGGCATATATATATTGGTTGAGGAAGGCGTCGATCGAATTTAATGATCATATAAATCATGCGACGGTATAACTAGCATGATCAATCCAAATCATCGTCATCATTGAATTTAATGATCATATGGATTTTACGTAATGAAAAATCAATGATGAAGATGATTTGGATTGGTGATGTCGTGCTAATTAGCTGGTATTTTTGGGGAGGGAAGCCATTAACAGGACTGTATGCGACGAAAAATTTGTTTTTAAGGTCACTTTTAGAAATAAGGGAGAAGTACAAGGGTATAACTGAGAATAATTAAAAGGAAGGGGTACAAGTGAGAAAACGAAAGAACACAAGGGTACAAACGAAAAAAAACCCTTAAAGTTTTTGCGATATATATAGACAAGAGATCATGTAAGTCCACCTTATTTCTTTGAGTCCATGAGTCCTCATCCAAGCCCTTAAATCAAGAGGATGAGGGGTTAGCATTAAAACAAAATGGAAGGTCAAGATTGTGAAAAACACACAATCCATTATCCTCTAAACCCTAATACTTATACCCTTACCTCACCTCATTTCTCTAATTCTCACATTTTCCCTTATCTCTCTACCTCTTTATCTCTCATAATTTCTCTCAAATAAAACCCAAAAATAATTCCGGGTTATAAAACATCGTCGACGTTTTATAAAACATCGTCGACGTTTTAAAAAAAAAAGACATAACTACCCTTACACACCCTTCATTCACTCTCTTTCCTAAATACACCTTATATCTCCTCCCCGCGACGACCCACCACCGTGACGCCCACCACTCTCTGCCCACAACGACGAAGCCACTGCCCACCACCACGGCGGACGTCACTTTCCCCAAAACATCATAAAAATCGCCAATCGTCATACATAAAATGTTCAACCATCATAAAAATCGTTATACAATGGCATAAGATCGTAACAAAATACACTAACGTAAAAAATCGTAAAAAACGTAAAGATGAAAAAATATAAAAATGTTAAAGAGATTCTATAAAATTTCCAAAAACAAGATAATATACCCGAAAACACGGATGTAACGTTCAAAGTTAACGTCGACACCCTATGTCGACGTTAACTTTGGACGTTGCTTACTATAGTCAACGTCCAAAGTTAAAGTCGACATAGGGTGTCAACGTTAACTTTGGACGTTGCCTACTATAGACAACGTCCAAAGTTAACGTTGACACCCTATGTCGACGTTAACTTTGGACGTTGCTTACTATAGCCAACGTCCAAAGTTAACGTCGACATAGGGTGTCAACGTTAACTTTGGACGTTGTCTATAGTAGGCAACGTCCAAAGTTAACGTTGACACCCTATATCGACTTTAACTTTGGACGTCACATTCCCCAAAACGTCATAAAAACCGTCAATCATCATAAAAATCGTCATACATACAATGTTCAATCGTCATAAAAAACCGTTATACAATGACATAAGATCGTAACGGAAATATACTAACGTAAAAAATCGTAAAGAAAAAAAATATAAAAACGTTAAAAAGATTGTATAACTTGCCCATTAATCGTCACTCGTCATTGATTACCGTTATATTTTTACGGTTGAATTTTTACTTCAAATCGTCTTTTTAATTTTTTTTTTTTTGGGTGATTTTATGAGATAGTGTAAGGGTAGAGATATAAAGTATAGAAAAGGGTAGTGTGTGTCTTTTTTTTTAAAAAACGTCGACGATGTTTCGCAGCCCTTAAATAATTCTCTCCTCTCTTCCTCACTCACCCTTCTTCTCTTTCTCTCATAATTTATCTCCTCTCTTCCTCTCTCAAATAAAACCCAAATATATATATATAACAGTAGGTCTTGCTTAAGACGGGTCGGATCTTACAACGGGTATTTTGTGAGAGGAAATGAGTAGAGGGGACAAGGTGGGCTCCCCCCATGTGCTCTCCACTCATCCTTGATGGGTATTTTGTGAGAGAATATGGTATCCGTCTTAAGCTTAAGACGGATACCTCCGTCTGAAATAAGAATTTGTGTATATATAATGCATGTTGTAGTCATTTCATGTTCTTGTAATGGTGATACATGTCTTCCTTATATAAGAAATACTTGTGTTCTCCTGGAGGACGTCCTACTTATACTCAATGGAGGAGGACCAAAATGGAAATGAGAGGAAGGTCGTCCTTCGTTGAGTGTAAAGCGAACATCCTCCCGGAGGACAAATATTTTTCTGTCTATATATAGATATGTCTCTTTGTTGTATTATTCATCACACTTCTCTTCCATCCTTTTCACCTCAAATGAATTTTTTATTTGAATTCTCGTCATCTTCATCTTTTATTGATGACAATAATGAAAAATGTATTGATAGAAGAAGTTATTGTCACTGTTATATGTCAAGTATCTGAAATTATCAATCGTCGATGACGTCCTCATCAAAGAAGGTACGAAAATTCACGTAATACCATTAAGGTTTGACATTGCACAAATTAATCCGAAAAATATAAGAGGTCCATAATTCGTGTTTATAATTTAAGATCACAAATTCTCATTGAAGACAGCGAATATCTGTTTTCAATGAAAACGTGTATGATCCCCTCTCACAAGGAGGCAAGTGGGAGGGTAAGTTGGGGATCCACTTAGTTTTCCACTTGCCTCATTGTGAGAAGAGATATGACCCGTCTTCATTAAATACGCATATGCGCCGTTTTCAATGAGACCAACTGATTTAAGATAGTGACAGTTTATTTTTCAAAATTATCCGAGAATTGCGATTTGAAAAAAACAATGTCGTATTTTGATCCTCTGGTCGGGAGTTTCTGTTTGTCAAAGTTTTTTTACCAAACAAACTTTGAGTGACCATATCTCTTGGTCACGAATTCCAAATGCGGCATTTTTTTTTCAAATCGTAGTTCACGAAAAGATGTTCAATTTTAAAAAAACAAATCGTCACTTTCTGAACTCATAAACACGAGTTATGACTTCTTAAAATATTTTGGATAAAAAAATTCGTACAAAATGTCAAACCTCAAAATAGCGCGTGAATATACCGAAGAAGGTACATTGAAAGAAATCATGAAAATGGTCACAAGAACCTCTACAATGACTACTCCTCTCTTATCATTCAAACTTGTTCCATTGTAGATTTCAAATGCACCGACATGTATTCATTCGCCTAGTAAAAGCAACGAAAGCCTACGATAAATTTTATATCCACGTCATGATGGAAGTGGTAGAGTTGCAAATGTGCATTGCAACCTTTTGCATGTTAGCTTATGGAGAATGAGCTGATAGAACGGATGAAACTGCAAGTTTCGTGAAACGACAACATTTATTGCATTTGAAGCATTTTTTCAATTCCATACATTTTTTTTGTCAATCGTGATGCGGGGGCCTACATCAATCACCTTTTTTTTTCAATTCCTTTCATTTTTTTTACAGCATATGAGCTAATAAAAAAAGAGTTAGCTTTTATAGGAATTAGATAATCTTATAAAATTTAGCTTATTTTTTAGCCACACTTCTTATCATTAAAAAAGTCAACAATATTTTTTATATTAAAAAGCCTAAAAGAAAGTCTTACGCGCAAATTTTGAGCTTTTAAATAGGGACGTGTTTTTTCACATACGAATATTACTCTTTCACATACGCTTTCGACCATTTTACCCTTGTCATTTTTCTCATTCCCTAACCTAATTGATTTTTTTTTCTCTCATATCATCTCCGTTACCCAACAACACCACCTCCGTCCTCCGTCCACCTCCTCCGGCCAGTCTAGTCGTCGGACACCACCTCATTTGGTCAACCCGTTCTAAAAAAACTAAAAACTTAGCCAAAAAAAAACCAAACATCTTCACACAATATTGTCGTCCCAAACCACCTTACCACCTCCACTCCTTCTTACCGATAAGCTGGTCACCCACTCGAAACCCCCTTCAGCCGGCCGCACCGTCCAATCCAGTCGTCCCCTCCAGGCGACAACCTTACTCTAGTCGTTTGCACCGCCCAGTCGCACCAAATCATTTATAGTCCAAACGAAGATGCTGCGACAAGATGTTTGGCATAAATGATTTGACTTATAAAAGGTAGGTGAGAAACATCAATAGCTGGATCAACTTGTGTCCATTGAGGTTATGAAGAAATATATAAATCATATGAATTCCAATTATCGTGCTGAGAATGCGAGTACAAAACAAAAACTGTTGATAAATAACAAAACATATATATTTCAATTAACTAATGGATAAAATTAAATAAAACATATTAATACTTCATAAACAGCTAAATTACTTTATTAATTAGAAAATTATGATCCATTTTTCAAGTTTTAGATCAATTAGATTCAGTTAAAAGTTGAGTAATTTGTTTATTCCTAAAAAAAAAGTTAATTTGTTTAGATTTAGGGAAAAGGGGGTGATATGGAAAGTTAATGAAAAAGTGTGTGAAAAAGTAAAATTCGTATGTGAAAAAGTAATTCCGTTTAAATATTGTACTTAATCCTATTTAAGAAAATAGTTTCACTCTGGCCCAACGTAGTTATAGGGTAGACTACAAAGTGAGGCCCAATTCTAGCCCAACGTAGCCAAGTCGCTATTCGTCGTCGACAAATTACTAATTATCGTCGACAAATTTTAATGAACTGTCCAAAATACCCCTCCCTCCTCTTTTTTCCTATTAAACCACAAATACTAATATTTCACTAAAATCAAACACAAAGTACAAAACCGCTTTTAAAATTTCAAATTTCCGTCAACAAAAACGAATCGACTAATTACGTCTACAACATTAATGAACTATTCCAAACATTTCAATTTATAATGTTTGTTAAACTAGTTAAAATAACTTTAAACTAGTCAAAATATATTAGTCGAATATATTACACTAATAATAGAATTAAACAACATCGTTAAACTAATTGATTTACTGGAAACATAAAAAAAAAAAGAAAAAAAAAGAAAAAGAAAAAAGGGGGTCAGAGTGTCAGACGTAGAACCACCACGTCCAACCCTAGGCAGGGACGTGGAACCACCACGTCCAGACCTAGGGTGAGACGTGGTGGTTCCACGTCCTGGCCTAGGGTGAGACGCGGTGATTCCACGTCTCGGCCTAGATGTAGGCGTCATTCTACCACTTCTGAGTTCCACTCACCGCCGTCGACCTCCATCAGATTGAACTAATTAATTGCATCATTGAGATAGAGACTGAGAGCTTCTTGTTACATGTTGCTAATTCTTCTTCTATCAACAACATCCATCTTCATGTTGATCATAATCATGATGATGATTGTGATAAATCTACCTCTTCTGCCCTCTTCTACTAATTATTCTTTTCGTGGGTTAATTTCTTTGTTATTTTAGCTTCATCCATCTACTTTGTGCTTTACTTTTTTATGGGCATTGTCGATTGAATCTATTGATCAAGTTTTATATTTTTTTTGGTTTTGGATGTAACGGGGTTTTTAGTTACTGGGTTTGTTGTGAATTTCTGGGTATTGATCACGTTTTTGTCCTTCTATTTTGGGATTTGTTTGATGTTCGTACTCCGTAATTCGTTAATTCTATTCGTTGAATTAATTTGTCTCTCCAGTCTCGACTAAGTTTAATTGGACTATTCGATTGTTTTACAAATATTTTGACTAGTTAAGTTAATAATTGTAGAAGGGTAAAATTGGAAATTCATTAAAGATTGTCGACGATTTGAAGTAATGTGTCGACGATCTTTAGCATTACCCTATAGGGTAGACTACAAAGTGAGGCCAAATTCTAGCCCAGCATAGTTATAGGGTAGACTACAAAATTAGACCCAATTCTATGTAGTACTATTTTTGGAGGGAACATTTGGAGTTTTATTAATCTTTTAGTAAATTTAAGAAGGATGCATGGAGTACACACTCACATAAAAGGGAATTCTGAGTTTACGGGTTTTTGGACCAAGCGATAACTACTCGTATTGGGTATTTTTACAAGTACAAGTGTTGAATTTGAAGTGGTGACATTGGCTCGGGTTGACAGAGGCAGATGGCTAGTTTCGTGAATTGAGGTCAATTGGCTAGTTTTGGGTTGACACACTCACTTATCACCCATTGGTCAGCATGCACTTTGCATAGGATGAGAGAGAATTGATAGTCTTAATTTGCGAGGAATTGCGAATATAGACAAATGTAAGGGTGGAAATACTTTTAAAGAAAAGCGGTTTTTACGTGATTCTATCATTTTCTTAGCCATACATTTATCATTGGCATTCCGATGCAGTGCCACCACAAATTCTCGACGCAAACAACCGACAAGATTCATGGAAATCTACCCACTTTAAAACTAAAAATGTCAGTCTTCATTATGTACATTTCTTAAAATCTTAAGTCTTAACATGCATCACATTGTCATATTTTTTTAGGGACAATTATTAATTGTATTTGTTTTTGAGTGTGTTTTACCAAAAATTGAGCTAAAAAATGAATGTCTAGCTTTAGTAGCTTAGGCTTACTATGGCCTTGTTTGAAACCGAAATAGGAGGGAAAGTGAGGGGGAAAGAGGGGGGTAAGCAGGGGCGGAGCCAGACAGTTATATTTGGGGTAGCAAATATTTAGCGTATAATTATTCAAAAAAAAAAAAAAAAAAAAAAGACATTTTACTTTATTTTTCAATAGTATTTTTGATTCTTAGCTTATAATTTAGCTTTAGAATGTAGCCATTGCTACATAATGATTTAGTCAACACTTATCTTCCCGTGTTAGCTCAAGTAATGATTTAGTCAACACATATCTTCCCGTGTTGGCTCAAGTGCTAAGAGCATTTATACTACAACCATGAAGTTGGGGTTTGATTTTTATTAGCGATATAGTGAGTTTCCTTGAACACAAAAAAATACTTATCTGTTATGAAATATCTAGTAGATATTATATGGATGTCCATATATTATCATACCTCTATGAGATATTCTGTGACCTAAATACAATGTATCCCTCTACTATATATACCCCTTGCCTATGAATATAATAGACACACTTTTGTCTCTACTCTCTCATATATTTCTTTCCTATTCATAACACGTTATCAGCACGAGTCTCTAACCCTAATTTTAATTTTCTATCAACACGGTACGTCTAATTTAACAAGTCTAATCATGCATTACATGTGTTGCTTTCTGCTGCCTCCTTGCAACTTTTACTGTTGTTTAATATTATTAATGATTTTAGTTGTCATCAATTATACGTCTACTTTGATAAATGTTTGGCTTAATTCACCTTGTTGTCCATGTTGTTCTTCGTCACTACTACAAATTTATATTGTTACACGTTACTCGTCACTAATTGTTTTAAATTTATTTTTCAAATATAATTCATCATATTTTTGTATCTAATTTATTTTGTTTTCGTGATAGTTTAATCATGTCAAATTTGGCCAAACTTGATTTTGCGGCCTTGGATATCTCTGGAAATAATTATTCTGAATGGGTACTGGATGCCGAAATACACCTTGACGCTAATAGTCTTGGCGATACTATTAAAGTGGGAAATACTGCATCCGCTCAAAATAAGGCAAGAGCTATGATTTTTCTCCGTCGTCATCTCCATGAAGGGCCGAAGTACGAATATTTAACTGTAAAAGATCCTTTGATCTTATGGCAAAATCTGAAAGAAAGGTATGACCATCTCAAAACAGTAATTCTTCCTAAAGCTAGATATGATTGTACACCTGAAATTACAAGATTTTAAATCTATCAGTGATTATAATTCAACTATGTTCAGAATTACTTCACAGTTGACTTTATGTGGAGAAAAAGTATCTGACGCAAATATGTTAGAAAAAACATATCAAACCTTTCATGGTTCACAATTGCTCCTGTCTCAGCAATATCGTCAGAGAGATTTTAAGAAATACTCTGAACTAATCTCTTGTTTACTAGTGGCTGAACATAACAATGAAATATTGTTAACAAAACCACCAATCTCGTCCAACTGGCACTGATCCATTCCCTGAAGTGAATGCGACAAAGTATGAAAATAAAAACAAATATTCGGGTCATGCCAGAAGTTGTGACCCTGGACGTGGACGAGGAAATTATCGAGGTGGTAGAGGTGGAAAGTTTTAAAAAGCATATTCTCACCAAAAGTGGGAACAAAAAAATAGTCCACATGACAAGAATAGAAAAGGTGTTGAAAATTCATGCCACCGTTGTGGTAGTAAAGGTCATTGGGCTCGTACCTGTCGTACGCCTCAACAACTAGTGGAGTTTTTTAACAAGTCTCTCAAAAATAACAAAGGGAAGAATATTGAAGTAAATTTTGCTGCCGAGTATGATAATACTGAGAAAACTTATGCTGATGGTGGTAGTAATCTACCTTTAATTTTTGGCGAATTTATAGATTTGGATATCTCAGATTTCCTTACAGACCCTGATGGAAGAATTGACAATTTGATTGAAAACGGAAGTGCCCAGAAATTCGACTAAAAATTTATTTGTATTAATTAAGTTATTTATGTTTCGTTTAGTTCGCTATTCCTTTGTTTCAGATATTATTACGTATGTTTTTTTTAGATAGTTTCATGGACATTATTAATAATTTTATTTTGGTAATCGCATTTTGAATTTAATTATAATGTTACAGCTTTATCTTTGCCAAGTTATTATTATTTCGCAAGTTCATGATTAAAAAAAAAAAAAAAAAAAAAAAAACGTTTGATACATGTTTATTAACCACATGACATTCATACGTATTATTGAATATTTGTCACATGTTTCATATAAAGTAATGATAATGCCATGGTAACTATTTTACATAGAGTAATTATTTTCTTGTTTATTAATTTACGCATGTATCTTATCACATATAATTTATTTTATGAAGATTATGGGACCTACACCTGAAGATGTATGCCTCGCGGATAGTGCGACTACGCACACAATTCTTAAAAATAATAAATATTTTATTTGTCTTAAAGAGCAAAAGACGAATGTTTGTACAATTGCTGGTAGTACAAAATTAATTGAGGGCTCCGGAAGAGCTAATATTTTGTTGCCTAATGGAACAATTATTGAAATTCAGGAGGCTTTATACTCTCCTAGATCTAAAAGAAATTTGCTGAGTTTTAATGATATCCGCAGAAATGGATTTCATGTTGAGACAGCAAATGAGAAAGGGGTTGAATACCTATATATCACACGTTCAAATTTGAACAATAAAAGTGTTGGAGAAACTACCAGCATTGTCCTCTGGCTTGTATTTTTTGAACATTTGCCCAATTGAATCTCATGCACTAGTAAACCAGAAGTTTACAGATAAAAACAACTTTATTGTTTGGCATGACCGGTTTGGTCATCCCGGATCATTAATGATGCGAAAAATCATTGAAAATTCATGTGGACATTTATTGAAGAACCAGAAGATTCTTCAATCTAATGATTTTTCATGTGCTGCTTGTTCACAAGGCAAACTAATCATTAGACCATCTCCTACAAAGATAGGGAATGAATCCCTTACATTTCTGGAAAGAATACAAGGTGATATTTGTGGACCTATACATCCACAAAGTGGACCATTTTGATACTTTATGGTATTAATTGATGCATCAACTACATGGTCACATGTGTCCTTGTTATCAACACGTAACCTAGCGTTTGCGAGATTATTAGCTCAATTGATAAGATTAAGAGCTCACTTTCCAGATTATCCCATTAAAAATATTCGTTTTGACAACGCTGGTGAATTTAGTTCACAAACTTTTGATGACTATTGTATGTCTATTGGGATAAGTGTTGAACATCCAGTAGCACATGTTCACACACAAAATGGCCTTGCTGAGTCATTAATAAAACACATTCAATTGATTGCAAGACCAATGCTTATGAGGTCTAAATTGCCTATCTCAGCATGGGGGCATGCTGTTTTACATGCAGCAGCATTAATTCGCATCAGACCAACAAGTTATCATAAATCATCTCCCCTAAAGTTAGTTGTTGGTCAAGGACCAAATGTTTCCCATCTAAGAATTTTTGGTTGTGGTGTATATGTTCCCATTAGTCCAGCACAACGTACAAAGATGGGACCTCAAAGAAGGTTGGGAATATATGTTGGTTTCGAATCTCCATCGATTATTAAATATTTAGAGCCATCTACAGGAGATTTATTTAAGGCTCGTTTTGCTGATTGTCATTTTGATAAATCAGGTTTCCCAACATTAGGGGGAGAAAACAAACAACTGGTAAAAGAGATAAGTTGGAATGAATTATCACTATCTTATTTAGATCCTCGCACTAAACAATGTGAACTTGAAGTTCAAAGGATAATTCATTTACAACAATTAGCAAATCAACTGCCAGATGCTTTCACTGATCCAAAAGGAGTGATAAAATCTCATATACCAACTGTAAATGCTCCAGCTAAAATTAATGTTCATGAAGGACTATTACTTGCAAATGAGGCTAAGGCACGCATGAAGCGTGGTAGACCTATCGGTTCCAAAGATAAAAATCCTCGTAAACAAAAAGGAGCAAAAGTCTATGATGACAATGTTGAGGATATGATAGCTTTTGAAAAGCCCCCTGAAAAGCTTGTAGACATGACTAATAATATCAATCTAGAAGAGACTCAGGTACCTGAAAATAATGATTGTGAAGAGATCTCGATAAATTATGTCATGTCTAGACAAACATGGAACCGAAATAAAATCGACGTCGATGATGGTGTTTTTGCATTTAATGTAGCGCTCGATATCATGCATGAAAATGAGGATCATGAACCAAAGTCTGTTGATCAGTGCAGACGTAGAATTGATTGGCCAAAATGGAAAGATGCTATTGAGGCAGAATTAAAATCATTGGCTAAACGAGAGGTGTTTGGGTCAGTAATTCGCACACCCAGTGGAGTAAAGCCTGTTGGCTATAAATGGGTGTTTGTGCGAAAAAGAAATGAAAATGGTGACATAGTCAGATACAAGGCTCGTTTAGTTGCACAAGGTTTTTCACAAAGACCTGGTATTGATTATGAAGAGACATATTCTCCTGTAATGGATGCAACTACTTTCCGTTATTTGATAAGTCTGGCTTTGAGGGAGGGACTTGATTTACATCTAATGGACGTTGTCACTGCTTATTTGTATGGCTCACTTGATAATGAAATATACATGAAACTTCCTGAAGTCTTTAAGCTTCCCGAGACAATGAAATTAAGTCAACGTGAACAGTATTCAATCAAATTAAACAAATCTTTGTACGGTTTAAAACAGTCCGGACGTATGTGGTATAACCGTCTCAGTGAGTATTTGTTAAAGGAAGGTTATAAAAACGACCCTATTTGTCCTTGCATCTTCATAAAAAGGTCAGAATCCGGATTTGTTGTTATTGCTGTTTATGATGATGATTTGAATATTGTTGGGACTTCTAATGAAATTTCAAAAGCTGTTGAATGCTTGAAAAAAGAATTTGAGATGAAAGATTTGGGAAAGACAAAATTTTGTCTTGGTCTACAAATCGAACATCTGGAAAATGGGATCATGTTACATCAAGGGACCTATATTAATAAAGTGCTAAAACAATTTAAGATGGATAAAGCACATCCTTTGAATATTCCAATGGTGGTAAGGACACTTGATGTGAAAATGATCCATTTCAACCTCGAGAGGAAAATGAGAAGGTTCTTGGTCCTGAAGTACCATATTTGAGTGCCATTGGAGCCTTGATGTATCTTGCTAGTCATACACGGCTCGACATATCATTTTCAGTAAATCTATTAGCAAGATATAGCTCTTTTCCAACTCAAAGGCATTGGAATGGAGTTAAACATTTACTTCGGTATCTTCGAGGTACGTCTGATATGGGTTTATACTATTCTAGTAAATGCAAAACAGAGTTAGTTGGTTTTGCAGATGCAGGTTATTTGTCTGATCCACATACTGGTCGCTCGCAAACTGGATATGTTTTTACATGTGGCAATACTCCCATCTCATGGCGTTCTGTGAAGCAAACTATAGCCGCCACTTCTTCCAACCATGCAGAGTTGTTGGCAATTCACGAAGCTAGTCGAGAATGTATATGGTTGAGATCCGTTATTCATCACATTGAAGGATCATGTGGTTTACCCAAAAAGAATTCACCAACTATTTTACATGAAGATAATACTGCGTGCATTGCTCAGCTCAAGTCGGGATTCATCAAAGGTGATAGAACGAAGCACATTTCGCCGAAATTCTTTTTCACTCATGATCTTCAAAAAGATGGTGTCGTCAGTGTTCAACAAATCCGCTCTAGTGAAAATCTCGCAGATGTGTTCACAAAAGCGCTTCCAAGCAAGACATTTGAGAAGCTAATCAATCAGTTGGGATTACGTCGTCTCAAGGATGTCAAACGATGCATAGAAGAAGGGGAGTAAATACGCGTTGCACTCTTTTTCCCTTAGCCATGGTTTTGTCCCACCGGGTTTTCCAGGCAAGGTTTTTAACGAGGCAACATTTAGTGCGTATTATGGAGATCATTGTACTCTTTTTCTTTATTAGTTTTTTCTCCTATAGGGTTTTCCTAGTAAAGTTTTAACGAGGCAGTTTCTCCAGTGATGGACATCCAAGGGGGAGTATTATGAAATATCTTGTAGATATTATATGGATGTCCATATAGTATCATATCTCTATGAGATATCCTGTGACCTAAATACAATGTATCCCTCTACTATATATAACATAACCCCGTGCTATTTTAATATAATAGACACACTTTTGTCTCTACTCTCTCATATATTTCTTTCCTATTCATAATTTCATTTTATTTTTCGATAATATTTTTTATTCTTACTTTATAATTTACAAAACAAAACTAACCGATATAAATGAACATGTAGGTCATTTGATAATAGTTAGGAATATAAGAAAACAAAATCCTTATTACCCAAAAATAATGAACCACAATTTTAAAAGTTGGAAAAAAAAAATGTACTCCTATCCTTTACCAGTGAGACGCAACTGTCGTAGTGAATATGATATGCATTTTGTTATAATTGTACAGAAATGTTTAGATTTGGGGTTGCAGCAATTCGTCTTTTTCACTGAATTTTTTTCTTTTGGGGTAGCAATGGCTACCCCTTGCAACCAACTAGATCCGCCCCTGGGGGTAAGAGAAGGGGAATGGTCGATGAGTATTCTCTTCAAATCTTATCTTCTATATTAAAAGGGAAGTATTTTATCTTGAAGGACAAAAGTGGAATTATTTATTTACCCTCTTCTCCAAATCTTTCCATCCTCATTTTGCTATTCGAACAACGGAAATGGACTTCCTTTAAATCCCCTCTTGATACTCATTACACCATAATACTACTCAGCTTCCCCCATGCATTTTCGTATGCCATTCATCAGGGTATGTGCTAGTCTGCTAGATACTCCTTTGCTTCACGCCCCATCTCATCCTTGGCGACACTTCTGATGTACTCCGCCTTAGAGATGCAATGAACAAATGGGGACAGTATAGGAAGTGGATATGGAGAAACGAACTCAAACCTTGACGATTTGCTGCAACTACAATTAATTTTTAGACGACCTCGTCTAATCTTAATCATCAAACTCAAAATTGCAATCGAATATTCTGCAATCGACCAAAGTACCGTGTTTGGTTAACTACTTGGGGCTTTACACGTGCATGTCCTTCACTGTAGCTTCCTAACATCTAGCAATAACAATAATACCTACTTAACTAAATACTGCTATGTTAACATAAACGCCTGAAACTATTATAGAGCTTTCCTACTCCCCGGGAGCTTACCTATCTTGCCCTCGCATACTACATGTATCTTTATCTTGCCCTTGCACATTGACAGTGATCTTACAGAAATGACAAAATCACACCAAGTGTACAATCACGGTAGTTGATAGTTTGTTTCTCCAGTTAGGATCTTCTTTTGAAAAGTATTTTGACCATATGTTCCATCCCGGAGAAATGCTTTCAAACTATTGCATGATAACATAAGATAAACGTTTAACGATCATGTTGGTTCCTCTCTCCGAGCCGGTTGCCACCCAGTGGCTCCTAGTAACAGTCCTTAGAATAATATTTTATCTTGATAGATATCCAATGCATCAATGACTTTCTGTAAGAACAACTTCTTGTGAAGCCGGTACCTGTGATTAATAACAAAGCAACAATGTGTTAGTAATACGTGTTTACATCCCATACAGTAGTAAAATAACTCTACATGATAGAGTACCCTAAATGGGGAAGAAAATATTTTACTCCTTTTTATGTGTACTTATAAATGCACGTGTATATTATTACTCTTTACCATTTGTGGCAAACACTATCAACTCTCTGCTAAAATAAATTCTAGAGGACTTTAACACGTTACTTTTCACGTTAAGAGGATTCGCAAGAGTCTCGCAACTTTTTGTAACATAAAATCACAAATCTAAGGCTGGTTTTGTGAATTGTAATGAATGCAATGCAGTTTGATAGTTTGGCCATTTCAAGGTCTAGCAGAAGTGGTTTTTGTATTAGTAATATCTTCAAATATAAACAGAATTTACAGTGTAGACTTGGTAAACATTATATTAACATAACTATATCCAAACTCTTTATATTAACATAACTATTTCCATACTATCATGAGTAGCGACAGAACAAGGATAGAGGTTAGCAGGGGCTGTCGTCCACGCTTAACAATGAAAGAATTGAAATTTTAGTTAAATTTTGGAATTTTTTCTTATTTACTCGATTGCATTAGTAGTTCGCCCCCCTTCAAATATTTTGCAATCCAACTACAAATCCTGGTTCCGCCATTGATCATCAAGAATATCAACTTATAAATTGTACCTACTTCATTTCGTGGATCAAATACTTGTTAAAAATATCATTGTGTGATGTGTAGTGACCAAAATCGAAAGGGGGGCAAAAAAAAGGGAAGTAGGCAGTAGTACTATGTAAGGAGCATGATGCATTGAACGTAAAACAGAACGAAAATGAAGCTAAAAGCAAGAATAGATTGTGAAGAAACATACTTGATAGCAGCTTCGAGTGTTCTTCGAGCATCTGGTGTAGAAGCTGTTGATAAAAATAAAATATATGGATATGTTAATAGCTACGGAGTAATATAGGAAGAGATCCTTAATTTGGAATGTTCAGAACTATACGACCTTAATTATAACAACAATAAAAACATTACCCCAGTGCCTGAAGGGGTCCGCAAATATCGGGATAAGGGGTCGGAACGACATAAGTCGAACAACTTTACCCAATGTCAACCACCAACTAACCTTAAGAGGTTGTTTCCAGAGGGCCCATGATAAGAATTGTGTCAAAAATAGTATCGAATGACTATTACTTAACTAAAACAAAAATTACCGATTTTTAGTGAGCCATTTTGTTTCATTCCAAGTCTTTGGCTCCATGGAAACAATGGGATAAACCTTTAGGTCCTTAACTGAACAAAAATTTCATAGGTAAGGCCCTTGTCTAGAGTCTAGACCTTCCCTGAAGGTAATTGGTTGAACTTTGGCAAAGGCTAATACTTGGCCAATACTTCATATATGACCTATTCAACCTACATGACCCACACATAACATTGAACATGCCACCGTGTGATTCTCAACCGCGACCGATACTGCATATCATGAATAGATTACACAAAAATACTTCTAGGCCCTTCAAAAAAACTACTCGTATAACATTGGTGTGGATATAAGATGATTGGAACAGCACATCACCTAGAATCTGTTCATCTTGCTTAGATGTTGTGGGATATCTGAAAAGAATTTCTTGGCATTGTTGTTGTAACTCTTTTGCTGCCTTTCTCTCCTCACTAGGAATTGGAGGAACATCTCTATCGGACCAAGTAGGCAATGTTCTAGCGGCCGCAATTACTGCTCCATCAACAAATTTATCCCCATCTACAGCTATTTCACCTGCACAAAGAGGGAAGCAACAAATTTAAGAAATGTAGAAAATGTGAAGTATCATTATCGATTTATAATTCCGTTAAAACAAACACGCAAACAATGAGGGAAGTTTCTTACTATTATGATAATATTCTATTGGAAGACCAGTTATGTTGAATACAGACAAAAATGTCTCCAGATGAATCCTTGAATCACCAGTGAAGGAGATCATATCCCAAGGGTTCTGAAGATAAAAACACAGACAACTGTGAAAGATGATAATAAAAAGAAAGATATTTTGCTTTATAAATGCACACATTATTTTGCTCTACATGAACCACACAAAGGGTTTCCAAGCTATGTTATTTTGACACTTCACTGTAGCTGTGTACTGTGTCACTACTCCGACCTTCCAACAAGACATGACATCCAACACTTCATTTCGGTCAAAAAAGATAAAACATTTTTTGCATAAACACCGTGTTCAAGACTCAACATTATGGTCACGTCCGACACTTGCAGCCAAAGTGTCTCCACATACTACAAAACAACATCAATCTCGATCGTGACCCTGCAACAATCAAGCTCTTTTACAGAAAGCCTTCAATTGAAGTTACATATAAGGTTTAGCAAGCTTTAAATTCTAAACCACAATAAAAAAAAGTTCATTTAGATGGATTAAATCTCCAGATTGTTTAATTAGATACAGATTACGTATCTCATAGATAGTTCAACCAAAGTTGCTCACTGGTCATCATCATACATTCCCATCGACAGGGACACCATGATTGCTAGTATGCAGTTTTAAGGACACAAACAGCTTCCTAAACGAGTGGATCCCTTGGGACATGGTTGAACACACATAAGAACATGTCCTGAAAGCGCTGTGTCATTCCAGTTTCCATTACCACTTCTACAACTCTAATTGCCTGACAAGTTCAACGCTTGTCCAAAAGGATGAAGGAGCATATACTACAGATTTATCTTGAGGGAAAAGGGGATGAGAATTAAGAGAAACAGCAGTAAAAGATGTAACTTCTTAATTTGCGCAGTTCCTATGAAGTGGCTAGCATAGTAGCATGAAGCTCTAAATTCCTTGATATAAACATTATAATTCATTGCAGTTTTTTCACGTGCATAATTGTCAACAACGAAAAAACGAAACCTTAATAATTGACTGTTTCAAACAAAGACTGAAGTTAGCCTACATTTGCGACTACTGCAATAAAATGTTAGTATCATTTTGGGACTACTGCAGTAACACTTTCTTCATTGACCATCCAAAATAATGTTAACAACAACATCAAGCCTTAATCCCAAAATAATTTGGGGTTGAGACGTTGAGTGATATGAATCATCTTTTGAAATCGATTTTGAACGATCGCGCACCTCAAAATAAAAAAAATGAAATAAAAAGGGAAGGTTACCAGCTAATGAAGACGATCTAAAATTTTGGGTATAAAACTTAAAAACTTGTTTATCTTTTTTTTTAAGTTAAATACATAAAAAATTTTATTAACGCTGATTTTTAAAACAAAATGAAAATAAAAATAATTATAATAGTAAATCAATAAATGGAAATATATAGTGTAAAAAGTCTAATCAACTCTAAAAAGTGGTCATTCCTATAAAGCATGATGATTTAAAGAGTTTTAAGTGAAAAAAGGTTTGGAAAAAAAATGTAAATCTAAAGTTCAAACTCTCTTGCATAATTTTCTTTTCTTTTTTGTCTTAACTTATGATAGGTTGGAAAGAAAACGATCTAGTTGCGTTTTCTAGTATGAATCGACTGACATTGTCACGTCTTGACAGTTCTTTTCTAACAAATTATTACGTAAACAAAGACTTCAGTATTTCATACTTATAGTCGGGTTAAGAGGGGATATAAATCACAAGAACTAATAAAGCATAGAAAACAACAATAATGGATTACAGAAATGAGAAAGGAAAAACCTAAATTTTACCAAGTGAAAAAGAAAACATGCCAAAATTGCTAGCTGATCTAACAAACAGTTTATGGTATAATGCCCATCATATTTGACAACAAAGAAAACAAAGCTCAAGAGTTCAGACACAATGGCATTGATCCAGAAATTACCCCATGTGAGGAGAATCCATATCGCTGCATAAGCATATTATTCTGCTGTCCATCCATGTAGTTCACAGTCATCTGAGAGTATGGAAAACATGAGTTCAATCACAAGAAAACATTTTTGTGGGGAATTTGCATGCACAAAGTAAAAATGGCATAGCTTTATACAACTTTACTCATAGTAATGATGGAACCATAGAATCTATTCCATTAGTGAACATAAGTTATTTGAACATTGTATATATTGATTAAAGTAAATTAGGAGTAAGGCAGTCTCACAGTGAGCGAATGAGTATTAAACCTGAACGTTAAAACTCATCCCAGAACCACAGTTTCTTTTCAATTATGTGATCGAACTTTTTGACATTCTATATCAAGAGAGAAAAATGTCAAACATCAAACGTTCAAAGGGGAAGATGAAGCTAGTAGCATATATAATTACTCTAATTTACGTACTATACTATAGCATAATCAGAAATATATTTGTTTCACCTTGGCTGATTGCCTTCATCTAAAATACATTAGTAATTACCATCACGGGCATAAACTTTTAAGTGCGATCCTCTATCTCTAAATATGCCAAACATTATTATCTGCTTTAATCTGATACAAGTGTCAGTAAAAAAAATACACAAATTTTTCTATAGTTTGGATAATCTATCAGCAGTCTGCTACCATTCAAACATCCACCAGCAAGATCTATTTTATGCAACTCTGAAAGAATAATACAAAGACTTTACCTCCTCCCCTTTATTAATCTTTTGCCCAGGATTAATCATAACTTCAAGCATCCTATCTCTAAAACGCCAGTGGAAGAAACAATTTGGTTGAAAAGAATGATTTAACATGTCTGCACAATATAAGCACACAACATCTCAAATTAGAAGCAAGATAACTAACAAAATGAAGTACTCACGAAAGAAAGCGTATTATTTAAAAAAATTCTATTCTTTCGTATGTCAGCTGATGACCAACATAAACATGAGTCTGAAATCATAGCAACAAAACCTTAGTGACTCAGGTTGCTAACATGAATAAACATATGAACCGACGTTGTGTCGTGGGAGATCAATAAATGAGATAGGCAGGAAAACATGATATAAAATGGAGCAAGATAGGCCAAGTGTGACAAGAAGTAAGAGAAAAGGCAACAAAAACCGAGGAAAGCATTTTGAGTGAGAGCTGTGAAGATATATAAATTGGAAATGTAAGTGTTAAGGAAATTTTGATTAAAAAGTAATGCAAAGCATTGGGAAGATAACAAAGAAGAAATTCAAATGAACAAAAGAAGTTAAACAAATAAGCAAAAGAAATAAATAATAATAATATAAAAGACAGGTGAAACTCAGTCATCCACTCGAATTCTTATGCTCCACTTCCCCTCTGGAACGCCATATAGTGTTCAATCCCATTAAACTCATTTCTTTGCATTCACCCTTATTTATATTTTCTTCGGTGTTCTCCTACCCACTTCAATCTTATTACTTGCCTTCATTTCAAATTCTCCTAACTAGTGCCTCACTCACGTATCACATGACCGAACCATCTCCAAGTTTTCCTTCATTTCATCTTCGATAGAGGCAACTCCTACTTTCTCTCTAAGCCCCTGATCATGTGGAGGTGCAATATTTACTTTGCCTGCTTTATATTAAATTTCATATCGAATCTAAATTTGCACCAAATAAATTCAACTTTCTGTTCAGAAAGCCATTCAATACATTTTTAAGCATTCAAAGAATATGTTCTAGTCAAGCTCTGTCCCCACGTCACTTCTGGGCTGCCAACAGAACAGAAACAGTTCTTTTTATGACAACTTCAGCCACATTCGAACAGTTCTCAGCGAATAAAGGCTATTGATAAGACGTCCAATGCACCAATTTGAAGGATAATAAGTTCCTTCAATGATTGTTACTACGTTTGTAGGATTAAAATTGGAGACAGTTTGGGAACTAAATGCCGTGGCGCATGTAATAATGAATTCTTATCATGGTATAAAATCTAGCTGGCGACACAGCATCACGACAAATATTGATCGATTTATAACGTCCATACTATTTTTTAGTTATTAGTATTGTATTAAATTATTCATATCGTGATTACAATTTTGAATCCCTATTGGCAATATTTGTGTTGCAACAATCAATTTAAATATCAAGTCCCAAACCAAGATTTAAGATCATGATTTCTAAAGCAGTTGCACAATGTGATTTGAGTCGCGCCTAAGATTGACAATTTACAGGCGAAGTCAACAAATAGAGTGAGACAAAATCATTGTTAAAACAATCGAAAAAATAAACGAGGTTGAACTTGCATCCATGATTCCATGCATTACGACACATTTTTTTACCTCTACAAAAATTAGCAAGGATGAGTTTGCCATTTGAAATCAAATGCTATATACACATACAATAATCAAGTGGATTATAAACTCCAATGGTTTTCAATCTAGGCTGAATGCATAGTGACCAACTTAGAAAGGTTTTGAAGGTTACTGCGACCATACTTACGGCATAACCACATAACAACCAAGATAGGTTGGTCAATCAAATTTGAAACTGAGATTTAAAATCATGCCTTCACTCTAAGGAAATGATGATAATATGAATAGTTTATAGCCCCCTAGATTACATAACGGCTTAAAACTTGACTCGGCTACAAAATATGTATTCCTGGAATTCTTCAAATGGCCTGAAAACTTTTTGAGCTAAGAGGAATTGCAGTTAGAAGAGGTCTTAAACTCACCAGCATAAGGAACCAACATGCTTGTGTCTTGAACTAAGGCACCAATCCTTATCTGCATATTTATGCATTGCGTTTGTGCCATACTAACAGCCCACATAAATCTTTCAGGCTCACGAGCCAAACGCTTTATTTTCAGTGGCGCAGCAGAGTGCTGAAGAAGATTAGCTTATTAGGAAAGAGAACGAATGCATATATAACGAGATGTAGCGGTAAGCAAGCAATAAATATTACCATAAAAGTTGGAAGGGAGAAAGACAAAGTACCCAGTTCTTTTCCCAGAACTCTAGAGCACGGTGTTGTTGCTCTCTCATTAATAATGCAAGACTTTGATCCTGCAACTCCAGTAGATCTTCCTGTGACAAGTAAAAGGCATATAAGATTAGTGGTTTTACAGAAAAAAAAACCATGTTTATCCAGGCCAGTGCACTGGCAAGATTAATTGTTCAATCAAGATCCCAAATCAAAGCAGCACATCTTTCGAAGTATATGAGCAAGATGGAAACAAGAAGTCGTAGAAACATCCACTTTCTTTAAAGAGGGGTAATGGCATCTATTATTCTGGCTATGTTGCTTTCTCCACACGCTGCTAATTAACAATGCCCATCCACCCGATTCCAAACACATTGGCCTAGAACAAATTTCGTATGATTTTTTCCAAAATAATTACTTACAAATATGGCGCCAAAACTCATCCATCACATTATGTAAAGGGGTATTTAATCTGTTGTATTAATTTCGCCACCACTTTAACAATATTTTTGTAAAGGGGCATTTAATATTGCTACTAACATGGGAATCTTATGAAACTTCTGATTTCAAGTAAAAGTAGTACTAGTTTTTTTTAGGTAATGCCGCATAGGATGCGACTCGTTAAGAACACCTGCATCATTGTAAAAGTTGCTACAAACCTAGGCGATACGTTATTTTTGTATTAGTGCCCACAAAGTCACAATAACATGGAAATATAGGGTTTCCTATCATGCACTGGTTGATCCTACTCTGTTTGAAGCAATCACCCCGGATATGGAAAACTATTGCAAAAGCCGGACTAAGACCTAATTTAGTTAATTACTGACATCTGTTGGTAATATTAAGTTTTTCAATGGTCAATGATGGAATTGTGACTTCTTTCGCCAGGTAATGAGTTTGGGAGAGCTAGTCATGAATAAATGTTCTAAAAAGGAGTTTGCAAGAAATTAATTCAAAGATAGTGTTTCGCAGACGCGTGCTTTAATAGGTAGGTAATGTTTGAAACTGATCTTTTTATTAAAAAAAAAAACAAAGGGAGATTTGTTTTTAAGTTATGCAAAAATATGGATATAAGTGTGTCCATTGTGAGACTTGTGGAAGCAGATGAATGTGAAGACGCCTAACTGAAAGCATTTGTGACACTTGCAAAGTACTCGGTCCCGTTCATATTATCCCCATTTGACTTCATCAGTCAATCAATGTCAGCACAGACCACTTAATTCTCAAAAATATACCTTGACGTACAATGTCAAAATATAGTCCCCAACTTTGATCATCTACCGGAGTAGATGATTGCAAATTGTACAGCAAATAAAAAAGATTGAACTAAATTCTCAGGATACCAAATGTAATTGCAGTGCACAAGTAAAGGGCATCTGTCTTAAGTTCATAATCACACCTCAGTTGCCAGAAGCAAGCTAGTGCACTCATCAATGCTTGGCAAGAAGTCACCGTATAACTGCCAGAAGTTGCCCTCCTGATCGAAAGCAAGTAATAGTAGGCATGCAAACCTCAAGTCCCAATCTGTCTGTCAGAAAAAAAAACAAATAGCCACGACAATTAGCAGTGTACGAGAAGAGTCACATCAAAACCCAGTTAAATTATAGGATACCATTAAGCTTGGCTATTAACCAAAAATACCTCAGGATTAGTTGCATTTATAATGTCGAATATGGGATGGCCAATAGGTACAATATCTGGAAAGAACATCCACGGTAGCTTCTTACTAATTGTTAACATAAGCTCCAGTGGTATCTCCATGATCATCTGTGAATTGTCAAGGGCCAAGCGCAGACTATTTATATCAATAAATGTGTTGGACAAATGCATGATTCATTGATTTCAAAATATCATCACTTCATTCTAACTCTATTATATTCAAGCAGCTGGTTAAGAGCCTATTTACAGAAAAATGACAGCTAAGTTCTTAATTTTATGTTCTAAGCAGACTCCGAACCAAACTCGGTCAATTTACATTCTAGCATTGGTGCTGTTACTATTCTGAACTTTAAGGTTCAAAAGCACGATAATTCCCAAGCCCAGAGATAATCTGTAACTTAGCATAAGTATATTGAATGTTTCTAAATCCACCACTAAAAATCTGACATATTTTCTCCAACGAGTCACGGAGTGACTGAACACCACTTAGACAGTAAACACAAGCAGCTACAAGTTAAAACTTAAAGCTAAATTGCAACTAAAAGTCGTTTAGTCGTACCCTCATTATGTTACGTGATCTTGAAAAATTTCAGGATCAAAATTTAAACAATCTCACTCAATAGTCAATACAGAAACTACTGATTTACAATAAATGACACATATCTAAACCCTAAACATCCATTGCTTGCATTATAGAGAAATACTAAAGCATTGTTTGAAACTAAACCACTTATTTCTAACGGCGGTGTCCCTCAAACCCCTATGCCCCCTCCACCGGATACCTCCATCGCAAGTTAAAACCTGCACAAGCAACAGAAGAACACGGAAAATAGAAAACATCTTACACGAGCACGTCGTAGGGGTTCAACATCTTTGGAAGCAAAGACTCCAAAGCCATTAGGTCCTTCTCTGAATTCAACACCATAAGCTCTAAAACTTCGAGCATATCCTATCTTGTAAAAATCCGGGTCTGCTAGCTCCACCTACATAATCCCCCAAATTCCAACCAGTGAAATAATACTCCCTCCGTCACAATCATATGTTTACATTTGATTAAAATACCCGTCACAAAGAATATAAAAACGTAAACAAATGATTTGGATGGAGCGAGTATAATCCAATTGCAATTGCAATTCAATTCACATGTATATTTCTACACAACTTAATCATGTGTTTATCTTTCTTTAGAATATCGCTAACAAAGAATAAAAAAGGTAAACAAATGATTGAGACGGAGTGAGTACCTGAGAAGAAGTGGCATCCGCAACCGCTTTGGTGGGTGTAAGAAGAGCATCAACATTGCAACCAAGTGTTGAATTATACGACTTTCTTGTTGATAGGAAGCCATTGTTAAAACTGTGCACCTGCAAATTTTAAGGGAAATTATCAAATTAATGTACTGTAAACAAAACAAATTGATGTTTGTGTATGTGTGCATGAATGAGAGAGAATACCTGAGTATTTGGAGGGAAGCAATGAAGAGGATGGTGGAATGGAGTGCACAACGCCATGGCAGTGCTAAGTGTGATAAACTGAGTTACCAAACATTATCCGGATTATAAAACACTCATTTTTCCTTTATTTCAAATTACCCTTTTCGATTTTCTAAGAGACGGTCCCTCAACAAAATTGCTAGGATACCAATTGTAATTTGCAGTAAATATGATACCAAAAATCATAAACTTGGTACATACTTCTTATAAAATGAAATGATGTAGACTATTAAGGTAAAGAGTTACTCGTACTACTTACGATTAAATGGTTACGTTTTTTTTTACGATAACATTAACCAAATGGAAGAGTCATTTTAAACTACCATGCCTACCAATAAATAATAAAAAGGATTACAAATGAATAAATGATACACAAAGTGTACATTCTCACTAACTTGTTGAGACGGTCTCTCCCAAGACTTTGTAACTAAGGATAGATATTATGGATGACAAATTGATAATGAGTCAAATACCGACCTAAATTCATTTGGTCAACCCCAAATGGTTGTTCAAGTTCAATTTGGGACTCCTATGACACGGTTCTTTTTTACTTAATTTCACTTCTTATATATCTAGTTTGATTCAGTTCATGTCCATTAAATTTAATTTTATTCAACATTATTACTACTCCGTATTACTAATATTATCAGATCAATTCAGTTCAGTTCAAATCTTTCCGCTTTCATTTCTACCCTGGCCTACAAGAACAAGTCTCAGCCTAATGAAGATGCTACGGTTACACTCGGTGTATAAAATCTTCTATACACCACCAATTAAAATTTTACATGTAGATGAATCTATTTGTAGATAATGTAGAAGTTGGGAGGGAAAAAATTTCATGCTTGGAGGGAAAAGTGAGAAAGTTGGGAGGGAAAATATTATTAGTTTTGGCATAATGATTAATAATATATTTACTATAATAAAATATAAAATTGTATCTTAACAAAATATTATCAATATCTTCTAAAATTCTACCCTAACTACACTTGTACGTTTACTTTGTTAAAAAAATTTAACATTACGTTTCTTTTGAATAAAAATAAAAATTACTTATCTTTTTTCTTCTAGTACATTTATTTTGTACTTAACTTTATCAATGTCAAATTTTAATCACGATTATTTCGATTTGAATCAAGAGTATCATGATGAATTCAATAATGAAGATGAACCTTCATTGGAAGAAATCGATTTGAGGATGTAGCAATTACGTATGAGAATTATCACCCTTTTATCGAATAAATCGGATAATTACATTATAACTACATTAAAAAATTGCATTCCTCTTCAAATCTCATAAAGTGATTATTCATATAGTTACATACTTACATTAAATCGATCGCATTTAGTTGTAAGTCTCATATAAATTGGTCATTTTGTTTGCATCACGTTAAATCCATCACAATTATCATTAAAACACATAAAATGATTATTTTTATTTAGTAAACTGCTAATGTTGAATAGAGAAATTTTATTTGTACCCTATAAACCGATCATTTTATTACAATTACGTTCAAAGTAGCACATTATCCATGTTGTCATGACATTAACCGATCACTATTCTATTACGTTCAACCACTCACATTTGTCATCACGTTCATTGTTCTATCATAATTACGTAATTCTTTATTTATTTCGCATAACCCTAAACCCTACCTAGAAACCCTAAACCATGAGAAATACAAACCAGTAAACTTTGACTAATAACATGAAAAACGTATTGTTAAGATCACGAAGGTTCGTTACTAATAACAATGTACTTTTTACTAAAGTCATTTTTAATTAATAATGTAGTTTTGTATAATTCAATTATTAATAACTTTGTATTTCATAACAATAGTTCTAACGTCGTCAATGTTTGAATAATAATAAAGTAAGATTTGTATAACTAATAACGTAAAACTCGGAGCACGAAGATTCGTTTTGTTCTTTTCGGACCACGAATGTTTCCATGGTTATTCATTAATAATGTCAATGTTTTAATGACGTTAATTTCTATTAATAATGTAATATTTATATAATTCGCTAAACCTACAAATCTAAAACCAATAGACTCTAAAACTCTCTAATCAATTTGTATAACTAATACCGTAAAACTCGGAGCACGAATATTTGTTTTAGATTATATTTGGAGCACTCTTGCTATGTTTCATTAATAATGTTGATGTTATACTAACGTTAATTTCTATTAATTAACGTAAAATTTATATAATTCGATTAATAAGGTCATTGTTTTGGACTAACTTCAAATTATGACTAGTAATAAAGTGAGATTTGTATAACTCTATTAATAACGTAAAACTTGGAGCATGAACAATTGTATGACTCGATTTAGAGCATCAATGTTCGGATGATTATTCTCTGAATAATGTCATTGATATATAACAGTTTTTTTTATTCATAGCTAATATTTGTATAATTCGATTGGTAACGTCGATTTTTTAATAACGTCAAATTTTGAATAATAATAACGTAAGATTTGTATAATTATGTTAACAATGTAAAAATTAGGTTAATTATTTGTATGATCCGAATATCCAATTTGTCAATTTTTAAAAATTTATTCTTAAATGCCACGCCATCAAGTTTTGTGGATCGGTAACTTCGAATCAAGTTTTGTGGGTGGACACCATCTTCAACAAAAGGCTTTGCCTCCTTCAAAAATTCACCGGCTAACAGAACCACCGTCGTTGTCCCATCGCCAACCTGCATTCAATAAAAAATAGTGCATCAGATAATTTCAAAATCACTTCTTAGAAATCAAAGCTTTACTCGTGAATTTAAATCAACTAATCCTACCTCTACCTCAACATTTTCAACATATATTTATCTCTGAAATCCAGCATTTAACAAACCAGGGCTGAACTCGTGATTTCCAATCGACTAACACTACGTCAAGTCATCAACCGCAACGGCGGCAACGGCAGGAAGAGGGTTAGTCGTCGGCGGGAAGACGACAGGAAGAGGGGTCGTCGTCGGCGGGAAGACGGCAGGAAGAGGGATAGTCTTCGGCGGGAAGAGGCTGTGAATCTGTGATGGTGGTCAGGACTTGTCAACGGCGGCAACTGCGGTAGATTCAAGCTACTAATAATATTATTATACGAAAGAAAAATAACGGAAAGAATAAGAAAATAAAATTAAGCAATATTTACAGAATCTGGAAAAAATATTACCCATAATAATTTTTGAAATATTTCAAATTTCAAATTTAAATTTTAAATCACTACAAAATAAAGTTCGGGTTGCGACGGATTATTCCGTCGCTAGATAGGGAATTTCCGTCGCTAAAGACTGATTTGCGACGGATTTGCGACGGATAGTGTCCGTCGCTTATTTTCGTCGCAAACAGTAGTAATTGCGACGGATTATTCCGTCGCACAGTTTTGCGACGGAAAGTCAAGCATTTGCGACGGAGTCTCCGTCGCAAAAGTTGACTGACTTGAATTGGGGTCAAACATAAAGTCAACAGTTGCGACGGAATTTCCGTCGCAAAGTGTTGACTTTCCGTCGCAACTGTTGACTGAATGTTTGACTTGACTGCCACCTGTTCAGCCAAGTCAAACATAAAGTCAACTTTTGCGACGGAATTTCCGTCGCAAAATTTTGACTTTCCGTCGCAAAGATTGACTTTGTGTTTGACTTGGCTGTAAGTCAGTCAATGTTTGCGACGGAATTTCCGTCGCAATAATGCCTGTATTTTCCAGGATCTGCCTGTTTCCTGCATCCCCTTATACGCGTTAAAACGACAAAAAACCTGCAAATTACAGAAGTTTTCCAGCAGTTACGCGTCCAACAAAGTTACTAATGTAACACAAAACCGAACAAAGTTTTGATTTTATATCATAAAAGTAATTAAAGTCTTACAAATAAAAGGTTCAAAGTACCAAATAGTTAACTAATCACTCAAGTCAGTGGAGTGATTGGAGGGAAAGGAGGGAAAGGGGTGAATGGGTTGGACCTAGCATTATCGCCCCTATCATCATCAAAGTCGTCTCGACCCTGGTTAGGACCTCCAGTTCTGCAGTTTTGAGTAGAATTTCTTGCAACCTGACTCAAGTACTCTTCTATAGCTGCAATCCTTTGAGCCTGCTCGTCGCGCTCTTGTCTAAGTGCAGCATTCTCCTTTGACAGCTTAGTAGCGAAACTTGGGGTGCCCTGAGTCGGGTTTGAGGTAGCAACAGGGTGCCTATGATGGTCAAACAAATGCTTCGCCGCTGGTCCCAATCCGTAGCATCTTCCTTTCTCGTCAAATCCAGTCTCCTCATAATAGATCTCATTATCGTCGTTGTTTTCGACTCCTTGAGTTTGAAGCTCAGACTTCTTTGATATGATCTTATTCTGCATCACAAACAAGTTCAGAATTAGTAATTGTCATTTAAATTAAGTAGTTAATGTAATTAAATATATAAATGACAAATTAAACATAAATCACTTAACAAAAAAATGCATAGCTTACATAGAGTTGAGCTGGTTTTTTTGATAACCATCCACGGAACGGGTGCTTCTTTGTCTTCTCTAAGACTTGCACCGCATTTGGGATACCAGTTGAAGATTTATCGCCCTACAATTTAAATACTTGTTAGTATAACATATATATAAGTATTAAATTATAATTAGATAAATAAATAAAAAATGAAAGAAGATTTAGATTTACCATTTCGTCCATGATTCTCAAGGTGTTTTTTCTACCCATAATGTGAGTAGGCAACGCCTTTCCCTTCTCTTCACATCCCGATCTACGATTAGCCGCGCCTGATTGAGATCTCACAACGAAACCAGGATCTTCGACAGGCCTATTCTTAAGCTTTCTAAACAAGTCCAAAGGAATCCAACTCGGCCTGTGCTCCTCGTCTTTCTGCGAGGCTCGGTAGATCATATGACGTAAACGGGTCTTCATGGCGTCTTCCCAAGATTTCCTTACCATATCTGTATGGCGAGGATCGAAAGAAACCTTTTGCTGTCATGATTAAAAACATAAAGTTAGGAAAATATTAAGTGAATAAATAAAAAAATAAAAAATCAATAACAAAGATAAATTGAGAAAAACAAATTTAAATAGATATAATTATAATATTTTAAATAATTATACCTCAAACCAGTTCCACCAAGACGACCGCAAATTATTTGACGCCTCTTTCCAACATGGCGCATGCTCCTTGTACCCGCAGATTATGGTCTCCGAGATCAGTTTAACCACATCTGCGTCACTGAACCTGAAATTAATAATCATAGTTAAATACATACATTATATATAAATATTATGATTTTTGAATAATCATAATTATGATTAAACAATTAAAGTAAAAGTGAACTAGTCTTACCATACACCTGTTTCCTCATCTGGATCGAGGCGGACTCTGCGAGTAGTAGTCCGCCACCGGGTATAAGTAATGATAGAAACATAAACTGTCTTTTCATACATAGCCAGGGTGGTAAATGGTATGGAGTGAGCATTACCGGCCAGCAGGAGTACGACTTTCCGTATTGACCGAAAGGTGCGAAACCATCAGTACAAAGACCAAGTCGAACATTTCGAGGCTCACTTGCAAAAGAAGGATGAATGCGATCAAAATGTTTCCAAGCCTCGCCGTCACTTGGATGAGACCTTATCCCGCTGACACGTGGATTTTCATGATGCCACCGCATCTCTGCCGCAATTAGTTTTGTGGCATAAAGTCGTTGCAAACGCGGTCCTATTGGGAAATAAGTTAAAATATTTTTCCCAACCCTTTTGCCATTTGCATTCTTTTGTTTTTTATATCGATCTCTACCACATTTTCTACACTTATCGAGAACACTATCATCATCCCAAAACAACATACATCCTATTTCACACGCATCTATCTTTTCATAAGGCAGTTGAAGAGCTTTAAGAATATTTTTGGTTTCATAGAAGTTACGCGTCATAACATGATTTTCAGGAATAATGTCCCCTATACATGACGCGATACCATCTACACATTTGTGGGGTAAATTGTATTCACATTTCAAAGTTACCAACCGGGAAGCTGACTGCAATAGAGAGATACGACTCCCCTCATACACCGGTTTATTGGCATGTTCCAACATTTTGAAAAAGGCTAGTACATTAGGATTTGGAGATTCATCAACCACGTCGGCGTCAACATTTTCCATTATAATTTCATTAATGTTGTCGCGCAACGCATCCTCCACCATATCCCTATAGGGATTGTCAGACCTCTCCTCAACGGGAAAATTTTCACCATGGCACACCCAATCATAATAGTCATCACAAAAGCCCCAAAGCCCTAGGTGTTTTTCGTACTTCTTGTTCGGCTAAAAATTTTATATTTATACACTTTACACATGGGCACCTAATTTCTTTACATCTACCGTAATCTTCTTGTTTCTTAACATAATTAATGAATTCATTAACGCCCATTACAAACTCCTGCTTTAATTTTTTATTACAATCCAATCTTTCATACATCCACGCTCGTTGTACTCTTTTCATTTCAAATCTACATACACGTTTATAATTATTATTATCGACTTAAATAAATATTCAAAACAATAACAACAAGAACTAAAAGTTTACTAATAGCAACAATAACAACAATAACTACTAATACACATCATATTACACAAACAACAAACAACAAACAACAAACAACCTCCAACCTCCAACCTCCAACCTCCAACCTCCAACCTCCAACCTCCAACAACAACAACAACAACAACAACAACAACAGCAACAACAACAACAACAACAACAACATCTTCCACCTGCAAAAAAAAAAATATTCGAGTTCATGGGGTCCTTATCTCTCCAACCTAAACCCATCTTTGAATCTTTCATACCATTAGTAAATACTAATCATTTAATTAATTGTTATGAGACAAAAATTCGGCAGCAATTCCCTATAGTTCTCCAAATACACAATGTTGAATGACTTGTCACTCTCCATATGTATTCAAAGAACATTAAAGGAACTGTCAACCAAACTTAATCGTCAAATAACAATTAAAAAAATGATTAGTATTTACCACCTAAATGGCATTAAAGATTCAAAGACAGTCCCAAACCGGGGACTATTCAAGAATTACACCTAATGCGTAATTCTTGAACGGGTACTAAGTCTATCATATATGAACAACATTTCCTTAATAATTGTAACAAAAGTAAAGCACGACAAATGACCGGGACAGAGGGAGTAATAATACTTATCTATATTAATAATTACAACAATTCAAAGGAGGGAGGGTGGCAGTGGGGTGGGGGCGGCGGCAGGGGGATTTAATCCGTCTTAAACTTAAGTGAGGAGATAAGTGAGAAGATAACCCACTTACACTTTATTTGCCCTTTATGAGGAAGATTTAATCCGTCTTAAACTTAAGACGGGTCGATCCGTCTTCAATCAAAATTTGGGAAAAGGTAGTAACTTACTAACATATTCACAACTTGAATACTCATCAATGAGGGGAAAGAATGAGGGGTGGTCCGGTGGGTGGCAGAGGGTGGTCCGGCCAGGGGCAGGGGAAAGGGGAAAGGGAAAGGGAAAGGGAAAGGGAAATGGAAAGGGAAGGGGAAAAGGAGGGGGTGGTCCGGTGGTGGCAGCGGGGTCCGGCCAGGGGCAGGGGAAAGGGGAAGGGGAAAGGGTGACCAAGGGAAGGGGAAAAGGAGGGGGGTGGTCCGGCCGGTGGTCCGGTGGGTGGCCGGAGGGAACATAACAAATGAAAACATAAATAAGAGAAGAAAGAGAGAGAGACCTGAGAGAGAGGAGGGAAGAACTTAGTGGGTCGTCGTGGTGGTCTTTGTGGTGGCCGTCGTCGTTGTTGTTGTCGTCGTTGTCGTCGTCGTCGTCGCCGTCGTCAAGGGGATTTAGGTTTAATGAAAATGATTTCGGTAAAGGGGAAGAGACGCGTGGTTAATCATTTAAAAGACCCTGCGACGGAATTTCCGTCGCAGGAAAAAACACGTGTCAGTCATCTATTCACCTTTGCGACGGATTTTCCGTCGCCAGTCCGTCGCAAATTAAGGTATTGCGACGGATATTCCGTCGCAGAAAAAACACGTGTCTTCTACCTTTGGTCAATTTGACAGTCAATTATTCATCTCTGCGACGGAAAATCCGTCGCAAGTCCGTCGCAGTATCTTATTAAGCGACGGAAATTCCGTCGCAATTCCGTCGCAAACGTTCCCGCCATGTGAAAAGTTGGGCGCCATATGTGAAAATGTATTGCGACGGAATATCCGTCGCAAATAGTAATTCCCGTCGCAAAATCCGTCGCAAGTATGTTTTTGCTACGGATTACATTTCCGTCGCAAAATTTCCGTCGCTAATACACTATATTCTTGTAGTGAAAGCACCTCTGGTACGCCGTACCGTTTAGCCCAAGTAGAGATAAGGCCGAGGGTGTCGTTTCTTTCTAATGGAGCACAAGATGATCCTGGAGGAAAGTCCCCAAATAAGTGAGTACGAGCAGTAGATCCATCGGTGCTAGGTGTCCCATATTTCCTTTGACTATGCTTGAAAGACGAATTGTTCCGAGTTGTAGACTTTTTAGGACGTCTTTTCGGGTTCTCATTAATAGGAGGTGGCAAAACTTACTCGTCCTCTGGATGAAGGACGTCATGCATCTTCTCTGAGACCAACCTACGGGCAGCCGAATCACTCTTTCTAGCTTCCTCTACTAACCCATCAAACTCATCATCATCGGTTATCGGCATTTGATCAACACTATCAAATACCAAAGTCTTCCAAAAAACATGAACATCCTCAACATGGACCCTCCTACCTCTCCTACTCAAATCAACCAATTTGAATGCACAAGGTAGGCCATGAGTTGTCTCAAGCACATGTCCACACCCCTCCTCTAACCCGACACCAAGACCAAGACCTCTCTAAAGCTCTACCTCCATTAATCATATTGCCTTCGTCGACACGACCCCTAGCAACAATGAGAAAAAACGATTGGTTAACCGAGGCCGACTCCTTGAATCCTCAAGTTCCTATCTAATCTCGGAGGGTTGACTTTCAAACATGTCATGCATCTTCGACCACATACTATCAGGTGTCAAATTCGCGCTTTTCAACCATGTCTTAAGTAGAGAATGAGCCGACTCGACACGGGAAGTATAAGTGTTACCGAAATGTAGGACATTGTTTGTATAACATCGCACAAACTTATCCTTGTATTGACCCCAAGTGTTTTGAACATAGTTCCCTAAGGCAACCCACTTGAGCGAAAACACTCCCAAGCTCTTTCAAACTCTTCCACGGTTAATGCATCGATAACCCGTATCCAACCCGATTCTGGATTATAGTAGACAAGATCTCTATACCACTCCGCCTTGTAAATGTGCAGGGTTTTGGCATTGATAACGCGGTTCACGTGCCACCGACACAAGAAATGACTAGAACCGGGATACACCTCCCTAAGAGCGGCGATCAAACCCAACTCCCGGTCGGTGACGAAGATGGTAGGGGAAACAAAGACACATGCGAGAATGTCTGACAACCGCCTCAATATCCATGTTTAGGAAGCCTCGGACTCCGTAGGAACGAGTGCACAAGCAATTAGGAACAAATTCCCGGTCGGGGTAACACCGACAATCTCAACTAGTGGATTCTTGTCGGTGTTTGTCTTGTATGTCGAATCAATGAGCATAACATAAGGATAGGCTCGGAATAGCTGCACGGCTACGGGATGTGCCATGAATATAAGTGAGATTTGTCGTGTCTCGGGATCACTCTCATGCCACTGCAAATAATGCGCTTCGACGGCAAGAGCAAACATTTGTTGTGCGGTGTTCCTTCCACAACTAAATTCCCACCTCAGTTTTTTGGTCTCGTTATAAATCTGATTATTTGACGGTTGAGGTTTACCCGTCGTTCTTGGTGAAGAGCGTTCTTTATATCTCTTGGTAGCACACCGGCCTTAGCTGTTGCTTCACATATGCTTTCTCCTCGTCATCCAAAGCCGCAAAATGATGATCACCGTCCTTGTAAACCACCTCCCCATGGTTGTGAAACCCTTTACCCTCGACGATGATAATGTTCCAAACTGCCCCGCTATCGTCACCTTAACGAGGGTAGTTCTGCACGGTTCGGATACGAAAACTGCATCCACACTTATTCGACCTACATCAATTCTCAGGATCATCAATTGGAGGAGGTCTACCATACCTTGAACATCGAAAGTAAGATGCCAACAACCCGTCTCGTCTTCTATTTTTTGGCCCATTATTTGCTTTAACCAAAGCAAAACCATGTTTCATTGCAATCTTACTCGCCTAATTAAAGGCATCATCACGGGTATCAAAATCCAATGTCGTCTCAAAGTACAGATTGTAATCAATGTTATTATTCCTGAAATCCTCTTACGAGTCCTGTTCAATGCAAATAGGACGCTAATAAGACATTAAATATTTAACATATATTAGTAAATCATGATCTACATACCTAAAATGTTATTAAACGGGGTTATAAAAAATAAATATCATCTGACCATGGTCAGACATTAAACTTACATGACTTAACCATGGTCAGACATAGAACTGGGTGTCATAACCATGGCCAGACGTTGGAAATGGACGTCCAGCCATGGCCAAACATCCATTTCCAACGTCTGACCATGGCCTGACGTTGAAATGGATGTCTGGCCATGGCTGGACGTTGATTTTCAATGTTTGGCCATGGTCCATGACATCCAGTTCCTTGTCCGACCATGATATTTTTTCCAATTTTTTAAAAAAAATCCGCATTTGAATTTTAACTAACTAAGACGTAATGTAAATCAATTACCTGAATTAAGTATAAACAAACAATTAACAGATTCCGGGAAAAAAAATGCATAAGGTTAAATTTTGATTAATTTGTAAACATACCGAAGATTGTTCGTCCGTCATGATAATCGATTTAGTGAAATTGTTGTTGTTCGATTTAGTAAAATTGTTGTTGTTGTAATTTTTTTAATTTTTTTAAAGTTGAATTAGTTGTATTTGATTTTGGGAGAATTAGAGACAAGAGAGAGAAGAGAGATAGAGAGTTTAAGTGCATAAGGGCATTATCGTCTTTCGTAATGAAAACGTCGTCGATGTTAACCAGCCGCCCTTCCTAATTTAGAAAGGACAACAATTGACTGAGACACCAAAAGAGAAATATGACAACCATTGATCGGGACGGATGAAGTATTAAGCATGGGTCATTTTTTTATTGGGCTAGTCATATGCTATAGGACAATCCTACAAGAGAGTTGATGTACATAGGTTAACTGATAAGAAATTTGTCTAACTTAACCAGAGATCTTGGATTCAAGCCCCGACAGTGGCGTATCTAGGAATTCCATGAAGGGGGTGCAAAAAATTAAAAAATCACGTTATATTATGTCAATTGAGATCCAAAATTTTGAAATCCAAATTCGAGTTTTATTTTTAAATTCTTTTTTAGGCTATACGCCTATACGGCTATACCTATTACGTAAATAACTATTATTCATGCTATAATAGGAATTTTACATTTATTTATACTTGACTTTTTTAAAAACACAGTTTGTACATATATTAGGTCAACATACCTGTCTAAAATAAATTTCAACATAATCTGTGTAACAATAAAAATAAAAGCTAAAATTACATGTGCTTGGAATTGAACACATGACCTACCCTACACAACTCAAACTACCTACCACTGGACTAAATCACTTATACTGATACTTAGCTGCTGTAATTTATATTTATTTCTAACGCTTGGGGGTGCAGTTGCATCCACTGCACACCCCCTAGATACGCCCATGAGCCCCGATAATACAGCAGCATAAAACAACTATAATGAAAACAACGATGATGATAGTATCGACTACAATAAGAGGGTGTATGGTTTTGTTTCATCTTCTTTAGTAAGCTACAAGCTTTATGATTTTCAGATAATGTAACCAAGTTCTTTGGAAAAAACCATTGAAGATGATTTTTTTCAGATGAAGAATGAGGACTTCATTTAAGGCTTTATATGTTATACCGAATGCAAACAATTGTACTCTATGTCCATATATTTAGTCGTACATTACACTTATCCTAAAAAGGCAAAGTTATTCTTATGTAAGGCTGTCTAAAAAAATAGTGTAATACAAATATATTAATGAAAATACTAGTGTAGATCCCGTGCGAATTCACGGTATTTTAGATTTTATCGTTAAGAATATTTTGTTCTTAGTCGGGGGTAATATTGCGTGAGACAATATTAAAATATGAGACGGTCTTATCCTCAAAGACGGTTCCAATATGTAAAAGGCAACCCATCTATTAACATTAAAAGAATAATTATTTTAAGAATAGCTATTTTAAATGAAAAGATAGTTGCTAAAAGATTTATTTACAAACCTCGTATATAGTAGGGTAAATTAACAAAAATAATCTAAATTATGGGTGATCTTCTTATATTAATCAATACTATATTTTCATTTACAATAATCTCAACTATCAAATCTTATTCTAAAAATAGACAATGGTAGATTTTAACTTCTTGTTAATTTTTCTTATATGATATCACCTTATAAGGAAATTTTAAAAAATTATAGCACGTAAACTTAAAGCTATTAAAGTTCACTGAAACTAGCTATTAATAACTAATTGGGAAATTTACCACAAATAATCTCAATTTTCAACGTTCTTCCATTTTCAATCCCAAGTTTGAATCTTCCCAAAATAAACCTAAGTTTGCATTATGTATTCTGTTTTTGGACCCAAACTTAGTGGTGTTAATTTTTCGATAAAAATCCTACACTAAACATGAATTTAGAATAACCCAAACTTGTTTTGGAGAGTTGGAAGTAATCAATTCAACATAAAATAGTTTTGAGCCTAAAACTATTAGAAAAAATATCATGTCAAAAGAATTAAAATAAATACAAAAGCTATTATCTCCCAAATTTGGTCAAAAAGTTATCTAAAATCGGATTAATTTGTTCTTAAAATAGATATTTACTTTCTTAAATTGAAATTTAGTTGATAAATTTTAACAAAAACTATCGTTTTTAAGCTCGGGTCCAAAAACGGAATAGACGTGATAAACTTGGAATTATTTTGGGAAGACTCAAACTTGCGACTAAAAATGGAAGAATGTTGAAACTTTGGATTATTGCTATTAAATTTTCCTAACTAATTTAAACTTCTTATATAATATGGCCTTATATGAGAATTTAGAAAAACTAGCTGTTAAAGGTGATTAAAACTAGCTATTAACTAATACGATTTCTACTACAAAATATATTTTTTCTTGTCTAATTTCATATAATAAATTCTCCAGAATTCTAATTCTAACATCTTCAGAGTTAATCTCCTACCAAATTACACATTTTAGTTTGCTATAGCAGATCCTAGGAATTCAACAGTAGGGCTGAATTGCTGATCACAAATCTCATTGAAGACGGATTATGTCCGTCTTCAATGAGACGAGTGGACTTGCTGATATTCCCATATTTCTAACCAACAGAAGATTTACAAGGATGAGGTTTGCAAAGGAACAACATATCAGAATTCTTGAACTTATTCCACCACTTTGAAAATTTCAATCCTTTCTTTTCAACACACCTTTCTTTTTCTTTGTTCCCTTGAATGCAAGTTTCTTCACTATTTGTCACACTCCTTTCCTCACAAGAAGGGCATTTCCCTTTCTCTAGCTCCACCAACTTGTGATAATACTCGCGGTTCCTCCTCTCCAACCCGTAAATCTTCCCTTGTAGATTTTCAATTTTACGGCCTAGCGTACAAACTCGATAGTCATTCCTCATATTAAGCACACATCGCGCTAACTCTCCTGCTTTGCGCTTTAAGAACATTGACTCTGAGGCTAACCCTTTGTTTTCTTCGACTAGGACGTTGACTTTATACCTCAATCCCGCGTTTTCATTCAGTAGTATCATCCTCTCGGATTCTAACACCTCTAGGAGGCTCTTTTGTAGTTCAATCTTCCTTGACGACTCTAGAGGCTCCCTCTCCTTTAGCCCTAGCTCGTGAGCCATCATATCATATTCGACATTTTTTATGACCAATTCCGTTATCATGTCGTCATTAATGTTGTTATTGTTTCGATCATGGAGAATAGGAGCTTGTATGCTTAGTACTTGGTAGGATAGGGAGCTCTCGGCATCAGACTGGCATTCTTCTTCAGTAAGATGGTTAGACGACGAGCCTGAGAAAAGCTCAGAAGAGAAGGTGGACCCGTGTCGAGTTTGGTTGTGAAGAAAAAGGCAATACCGATCAGCCAAGGACAGATAGTTGTTGTAGAGGTCTAGGAGGAGTGCCAACAGCTTGGGTCGTTGCTGGTAATATGACTCGGCTCTTTTGGCAAACGTGTCTGATTGGTCGGAATTGAGCACCAAGACTCTAATTCTCTCGTCTAAATCTGCGATAAAAGAGCAAGTGTAAGAAAATCGATTAGGAACGACACGATGAAAAAGCATTCACATACTCAACACATTAATATTGCAGGCCTGTACTCTGATAGTCTGATAGCGACCATAGGCACAATTCAGGATACGGGTACTGATCGATTAATCTTAACAACGTATAATGTCGATTGCAGTATGTCAAAATATACGCAAGTCCGCAATATAAAGACGATTAATCACAATTTAGAAATGGTTCATATCCATCATACAACAATAGGCATCTTTACAAGATTCTGTAGATTATCCAGGGGTCTGAAGTACAAATCTCATCTCAAGTAAATTTAAAAATTCAGAATATTAGAAAAGCTGTTAATTTTGATAAGCTTACAAAATTCAAAAGAAAATCTAATTTCTGAAAAATCAGAAAGAATAAATTCTACAGAAAAAGTTGATCGAATAAAAAGAATAGCAAAGTCTTGAAAACAAGCCTGACAAAGTAATGCTGAGTATAAAAGCAAAACAGTAAAAAGACAAAAAGAAAAGGGTTTACCTCTGCAACAAAGAAGATTCTACTTATTTTGTGCATATACTTATTTCAAATTTACAATATTTGAATTCAAAATGTCCCAACACACTACAAATGTTTTTATTAAAGGCTTCCTAGTTTCACCTGTATAAGACTACTCTCAAGTCTAGATGTAGTTCCATGGTTGCCGGATTCACTCGGTACCCTACGAATCGTGAATCGTTAACAACGAATACTATCATGTTGCTTACTGAAAATACATATAACACACATTCTAATAGAGCGAATCGGTAAGGACGTATTTATAGCGAATACGGTAACCATGCTTCAAAGTCTTATTTTCTCTATTGTGATTAGCACATCTCATAGAGAGATTTTACATTCAAATTTTCAAGATTTTATGAATTTTTATCCCTCAAAATTTTACATACTTCTATTACTATATGATTGCATATGAGAGATTGAGAGGAGTCAAAGTAGATCTCATCTACTTTGAACACACAACAATTATTAATTCATCTTCTAAGACAAGATGTGGGGCCATGGATCATGATGCATTACCGTACGTACAGGCATACAATTAAATCATATGACAATGTCTTTCATATCAACATGAGATTTACTTGTGCAATTTAGGAACCTTCCCACAAAAGAACAACCACCTAAACATACAAGAGTACTTTACTTCCTTCTTCTCTCCATTATTCCTTAGTTAGTTGCGTATTTCCGTCTAAATCATTCGTTTACCTTTAATTAAAATACCCACTAAAATGAGTAAGACTCAACTTAGTAAAATGTACTCTCTTTTCGAGTATGAGAAAATTTACTCAATACATATTAATATGATAATTAAAAGTATGATTTATTCATATTAAATTTTCATAAAAAATTCCATATAATTTATTCATACACTCAAAGAAAAAAAAAATTAATAGTATGATAATTGCATATACAAAAATACATCCGAGTGTTCTCCAAATTTCCAAAAATGGTCATTCGTTTTAGCATAAATATTTAACATAAACTGTAAGGGTGCCTACTAGACAAATTCTTAAATGAGACGATCTTGCTTATGGAATCGACTCATTAGACCATCTAACATTCTAACTACACGATAAATGCATAAGAATTTGGACCCATTTTAAAGTTGTATTAATGTAACAAAAAATAAAAAAAGAGGTAATTAATTAAGATTTACCAGCAAGAGTTGAGAGTAACCAAACCGGCTTAGAACAGCTTGAGTAGCGTTTGTCGACCTGAATTATCGTCTTAGAGTCGTCATTTCGTATGGCGATTTTTTCCATGGGTAATGTATGTTGTACCATTATTTCTCTCGTAATGTTCTTCAATACCTACAAAATTAAGCATGTGTTATAGAAAATTGATGACATTTTAGTTGATGGAGGAATAACAGGGATCTAATAAAGACTAAAGTATGTAGTATACCCATCTCGATGGTTAGATTTGCATTTATTACACTCATACTTAACTCCACGTCTGCATTTATGATTTATTACTAAATCAGCTGTACCATGTACCGGTTTACTTATCGCCTCGGACATTTGTTTACCTTTCTTTTTGTCGCAATGACAAAACAAAACGAAGATGGGTGTTAAAATAATATCTCGGCCAAGTAATATTATATTCGGTTTTTTTAACGTGTATCCTAAGAGCTTTTTAAGAAGCAATTTAAGTCAACAACAAGTCATTTATGTCCGTATTCAATGAGAATTAGTGTTAAGTCAATAATTTTTTTAAAAAATGCGCAAAAATGGTAAGATTTCTTAGTGTGGCCTTAGGGCAGACGTTACAAAACGGTATATTAGTATAGGGTGGATAATCAATATACATTTTACTTGGTAGTAATTGATAACGACATTCTGAAAATAGTGATAAATAAAGGAACAGAGTATTTAATTTTGTGTTTAAGTGCATTTGTTGTAGAGACAAGTTTGTCTCTTATAAGGCTCTAATCCCCATTTTTAATCTCGTTAAGAGGTTAACTAACTTGGAAAATACTCAAATTACACATAAATTACACAAGTTCTTGTTTAACACCGGAATATCTATCTGTGTTAACCTTAAAACGAGTCAAACATATTAAATAAAATAAAAAGATATCTATATATACAAATAGCATGTTAGTTGACCCGTATTAAACTTATCCGTCTTCAAATGAGAGTGTTTTGACACATAACAGGACCATGATTCGCTTAATGAAGGTTTAATGCCTCATAATTAGAAATTAATGATAACAAAAAAAAGATTGAAAGAGAAATAAAGCAAGGTAGAGGAGTACGTACAATTAGTTAGTTTGATTTTTTTCTTGGTGTTGCAAGAATGGCATGAGAGTATGAGACTATGAGAGACAAAGAGGATTGGTAATAAAGTGGAGAAAGAGAGATAATATATGAGGGTTTGGATTTAAAATGAAAAATGATGAAAACAAGTAAGGAAGGGTCGAGTAGTGAAGTCCAACACTCCAAGTGTGGTGTTGTGTTGTGTCTGGTGAGGTCATTGTCGTCATTTGGGAATTTCCAAGGGCTTACCAAATTGCAAATTCTCATTCAAGACGTGTCTTGTAGGATAAGTTTAACGACAAAATATAATCATGTGACAAACAATCAGTTATAACTTTGGGAAATAGTACGGGTTATATTTGTTGTTAAACTTGTCACCTTTAGCTCGTTTTTAACTGAAGATGGAAATATGACTGTTTTTAGCAAGACTTATTGTTAACAAATTGATATGACAAACCTATATACTCTACTAGTAGACCTAGCAAACGGGTCAATCGGATCGGGTTCGGGTCGGGCCAGTTCGGGTCGGATCAGTTCGGGTCTATCGTTGATTTCGGGTTAATTCGGGTCGGGTCGGGTTATTTCGGGTTTCGGGTTTGTTTCGGGTTTGTTGTCGGGTCCGTTTCGGGTCAACCGGGTCGGGTTATTTCGGGTCGGGTCATTTTCGGGTCAAAGAATAAGATACAAAGGGCCATTTTATGTCTTTTTGGTTCAATTAAAGCTATGTTTTGTCGGGTCATTTTCGGGTTGAGTGATTTTGAATCGGGTTTTTTTGGTGTCGGGTCAGTTACGGGTCAAGAAAGATTGGGTCATGTTCGGGTCGGGTCGGGTCCAATTGGGTTTCGGGTCACATTCGGGTGTTGTAGTTCGGGTTAATTTCGGGTCACGGGTCGGGTCATTCGGGTCGGGTCAATCGGGTCGGGTTGCTTTTGCCAGGTCTATCTACTAGTACTAGTGCTGGTATTTTTTTTCACGATTAATAAATATCGCTGACGTTTTATAACAAATCGACGATACATATATGTTCATGCTTTCTTTTTCTCCCTCACTCTTACTCTCTCTTTCCTTCAGAAAAAACAACCACACCACCACTCGCACCACTGCCTGGCTGCCACCGCTGCTACCAGCACCACACTACCCATACCACGGACCACCGCCGCTATCTCTTCAATCTTCGTCCATCATTTTGTATTTTGTTCATCCAATGCCAACAACACTAGTGACCATCACTCCACAACTCATTTTTACGAAGGAAATAGATAGTAGTGACATAGTTCGACCAATTAAAACTCGTTTTTACCACTATCACTTAAATTGTGATATAGTCAATCGTAAGATGCTCATATAATTATTTTTTAATTGTCTGCCATCAAACAAAGGTTTAGTGACACTATCATTGTCCATTTTTTTGCTCGTATTCTGTTGTTGAAATAAAAATTATTACTGCCGCTAAGGGAGGTTCATGCTTTAAAAATTAATAAATGGTGATGTTTATTTTTTCCTAAATAAAAAGTGGAGTAGTTATATTAAATCAATTTTCGCAAGAGCAAAACATATTGCGGAAAGTTCGTTAGATTTTCATACTACTCCTCAATAGTTAAAACGGATATGAGTTTTTTTTTACAACGGGATAACAATAGCCTACATTGCCTTATGAGCAACAATAAGTGCTATCTTGTTACAAGATCTAGAATAGTAAAAAGTGCTATCATACCATATTTAGGATTACATCCAACATTGTTTAAAATTAATACTACATAATAAAACGAAACTAGAACACCAAAGATTTGATGAAGCCAAGCGGAAGATTGATCTTGAACGATTGAACCATAATCATTAGCACAGTAAACCTCCAAATACAGTTGATTCATACAAGCCGTTGAGGGGCGATAAAAAGGTGAACTTACGCTCTTGCGAAAAATAACGTAGAAAGAAAAAGTGACGAGCAAGATGACGAAGTTTGCCATCGACGGAAAAAAATCTCCTCCATCTTAGAGATCAACCCCTTCTCTCATAAGACCGACATATAAAAAAATTAAGCATGCAGATAAGAAGGAACATATAAAGCCTTTCAATCAATCTACCACCACCAAATTCCAAATAAAACGCATCTCTCGAAACCATTATCGGATGAAACGATCACGGACACCAAAGAACGTCATCAACACCCAATCCACAACTTTTATTTGATCGAGATTATTCCTAAAGAGACGATATTCAACCCAAAAGCTACAACAAATACTCCTATATAAAGAGATTATTATGAAAAACAAGCAAGACATTAAAATAAAAATAAAATGAGACAACATGAAGTTAAGAAAATAACTTTTGAGTAGTAAACAGCTGACTACTGAGTGACTGATCAAATGGATTTTCGGAATCAGGCTGCAATCTTTAGTGCTAGTTCATCTTCGAAGGGATCCAGTGAAAAACTGTTTGTTGGTTCTTCCTCACTCACTTAGGGAAAATGGTACTGATGTGTATTTCTTATAACTTGAAGTTAAAACGTTTACGATGTGATATTGTGATGTACTGATGTGTATTTGATGTGCAACAAGCCAACGATGACGCCCAACGCTTGACAGGAGTACACTTACAAAAAAAACAAGGAGCAAAAACCAAATGTCATATCACTCATTTATAGGGGTGGCAATCGGGTCAGTCGGGTCGGGTTTGGGTCGGGTCATGTTGGGTTCGGGTTCGGGTCGTATCGTATCGGGTCAGACAACCCTTTCGGATCGGGTCATTTTCGTATCAAATGATACATCGGGTCGGGTCGTAATCGGGTCCGGTTATATTTCGCAATATTTCAATATTTTTTCATTAAATCTAGTTTTAAATTATTATTTGGTTTAATTAATTCATTATTAAGTCAAACATATCAATTTAAACAATAAAATCACTTTCATTTTGATCATTATTAAGGTTAATAATTGTCAGAGCGTCAATTTAATCGGGTCAATATCGGGTCGGGTTCGGGTCACTGATTTTCGGGTCGTCAACGGGTTACGGGTCGTCATCTGGTCGGGTCGGGTCGGGTCGGTTTCGGGTTGCAGTATTCTCGGGTCGGGTCACTCGGGTCGGGTCAGACTTGCCAGCTCTACTCATTTATAGAGGAGGTGGTAATCGAGTCATTTGAATCGGTTACGTGTCAGGTTGTATCGGATCACTGACGGGTTTGGGTCATGTACTCATATTCCTTTACGGGGCCGGTGCTTAATTAGAGAAGCCCAATGGACAAGAAGTAGAATTCCCAATCAAAACTCATATTTTCTCTTTGATTTTTCAAGCATTCGGCAAATCATACCAAACAACAACCTAAATTACAAAAAAATCGTGCAATGTCAAGTGCAGAGAAACCAATTGGAAGCCATGGATTTAGAAGCAGATTAGAGCACGTCCTTTATAGTGGAGATAAGAAGCATGTTTTTGGTGGATTACTCGTTATCACCGCCATTTTTGGTGTTCCTTGGTACTTTATGACTCGAGGTTTGATTCTTTTTTTTGTGTTATTTTCTTATGATCATGTAATATTTTAACTCCGTTTATGCTAAAGGATTCAACTTTTGGGAAATTTATAAGTGGGTTTTGAATTACGTGGGTAGAAATGTGATTTTTAATAGGGTTTATACTATTAAAATGAATAGAATCGTAGAAATGTGCATTTTTGTATAGGGTTTATGTTAAAGATATCAACTTTAGGGAAATTTCTATGTGGGTTTTTTAATTATATGGGTAGAATGTGCATTTTTTATAAGGTTTATGCTAAAGATTTCATCTTTAAGGGAATTTTCCATGTGGGTTTTGCCTTATATAGGTATATGGGTAGAATTGTAGAAATGTGCATTTTCTTAGGGTTTATGCTAAAGATTGCAAGCTTACTCATAGTTCTATGTGGCTTTTTAATCATGTGGATGTGATCTGCATCTTATGAGATCCCCCTTTTTTGTGTTGATGTTGATGATTGATGAGTTGCTGGTGTTAATGAGATGATTCTATTTGATGATTTCTGTGGGTTTAAGAATGTGAAGCTTATTACGGTGTTTGGGAAATCATGCAATTTTGTTAACTGGGTTTATGCCAACAATGTTAATTCCGTTTTGTTTTTTGTGTCAATATTGGTGATTGATGAGTTACCGGGACTTGCCGCTGTTAGTGAGATGATGTGACTTGTAGTTGGAAGTATAGGATGATTGTTATTGCGTATTTGAACCTATGTTTTAGTAGGGTTTTTAGAGCATTCGTCTTTCTTGAATTAAGAGTAGGAGCTTTGTTAAGGTTTGAGAAGAGTAATGTTTATCACTCATCTCTTTTCCAGTGTCTCCTTTCACAAATCAATAAACTAGTACTCCGTATTAATTTCTCATTGGAAGCTAATTGGAGACGAAATATATAGGAGTATGGAGTACAATTTTATTCATTTGTGAGAGAAGGTTGCAAAGTTGTGCAAAAGAGAAAATTTATAGCATTTCTTTGTGAGCTGTTTATTAAGAATAATGCTATTGCCAAGCAAGACAAGAACTACTATCTCACAGTTAAATTAACTTAGTAAACTGAGCTTCAATGAAGTCTTTGAACTCATGTTCGCCAGAACAAGTGCAATTAGAAGACTTATCAATTTGCCTATAGAAGAATTCTGGCGGTTTATATTGTGCTTGCTGGTCTGCCAGTGATTTTTTTTGGACATCATCACACTTGCTACTGCTGATCATAAATCCCTTTAAAAAACTTAATAAACTTGATTTGTCCTCTTATTTCCCTTGCACAATTAGTTCAATTATTTTCTGGTTTGAAAAATATTTTAATCATATGGAAAGAGGCGATATATACCCCAGAGCAAATTATGGCCCATCGCATCCTCGATTCTTGTAGTAATTCTCTTTTTAGAAGTGGCCTCTTGACGTTCTTGTCGTTTAATGCAGATCTAGGCACCTAGGTCATCCATAAGTAGCTTCCTTGGTGTTGGTAATAATGAGTAAATTTTTTACATTCGACTCCCCTACCCGCTATTGGTGGACCCCCTTAAAGTACTAGGCTAATGTTCTTGTTGTCAAAACACAATGAAACCCATAAATTATATTCCCATCTTTTGTTATTAAAACAAAATGAAAAGGCGGAAACCATATCCCATTTCCAATCAAACACAAAGTCCTATTATTGGAATAACACTACTATCAGCCTTTCTCACTGAGTCTTTGATTATATTTACGAGTATATGTTTCTCTTTTCTCATATTGGCCTTAGACCACAAATGTACGTACATTTTTCTGTTCTAAATAAGCGGCCATATGTAACTCTTTTCTATATTGTGCATCAATTAGTTTTGCTTGTGACGGATCTATCCGTCACAAACTTGTGACGGATAATGACCGTCGCAAATGAGAATTTGTGATTGTGCATAGTCAGATTGAAGATCGACTCGGTCAATGTCAAAATCTATCCCTACCCTCTTACTCAAGGCATGATTCTATTGGAGGTAATTGTTATGTGGTGGGTGTAAAAGACGCAAGAATGCAAGATACAGAGGAAAGTAAGAGATATTCGTGGTGGTGGATAGAAGGAGCTGTAGATATGCTAATAATTCTCCCATAAAGGGGGTAATAGTTATCCACACTCCTTCTAGGGTAGTGCATTATCCTCTTATGGCAGTACTAATTCCCTCATGGCCCCTTCCTCATCTCTTCAACATCCTCATTTTCTTCTCCATTAACCTCGTAAAATTACCCCCAATTCAAGCGGGCACCAAGCCACCAAGGGTTTGATGTTTAGATTCTATGACTACTTGAGTTTGCATTTTTTTGGGTAGTCAGCATAACCTCTACAACTACAGTGTGGGTGTTTAACGTTGGATTTAATTGTTTGCGAGGAGGCAAAGATCCTCCTGTTTCTGTTCGAGTGCCTAGATATCTCTATAAAAAATCTAAAGTAGCAGCCTATACTCCCTATAGTACACATTTAAAATGCTTCTTATTTGGACCTTGTTGGTGCTATTTTACCAATAACTATCGAAATGTATAGTTAGGTACAACAGCTTCAGACACTTAACTGGGTGATGTATAAACTGTTTGTCTATACATAAATTCTTGTTTAAGACGAATAAGACAATGACATCCGTCTTAAACCTTAAGAAGGGGCAAATAGATACCAAAGACAAGCTACCTAGGAAATGTCAAAAGTTTTGTCCTTGCTATCACCTGATAGTATTTGGATCCATTTTATTGATAAAACGGATAAATTGGTCTCAAGCAACAAGACCCTACTATTGCCTAATGTGCACGACACTTTGTCAAGACCTCCTTTCTCAGCAGGGCGTGGGAAATTTTTGTATCGATACATGCATGGCATTTCGTAATGACTTGTTTGGTTGCTTATTATTTGTTGTAGCTTATTCTAGGGATTTAATGGGACAAGCAATTTCTGATTATATGCTTAAATTTTTGCTGTTCTTTGTTCTTTGGAAGGGTGTAATGGTATAAATTCTCCTTTTTTTTTGCATGTGTTATTTGTGTAGTACACTAGTACTGAATCTTTAGTCATTTATCTTGGCTTTATGTCGATATTAGAGGCATTCTAAATGAGTAAGTCCGATCTTAGTAGCTTGCTTTTCTGCATCCAATTCAACAACCTTAGGTCAACTTTGAGCTGTTTACAGTAACTTTACATGGATGGTAGTTTAACATAATTTTTAACATTTTCGTGTGCTGTAACACAAAATAATGCCACTATGGTAATGTACTGATGTGATTGTCTTTATACTGTAATGCCTTTATTTTTATATTTACAAGTGCTAAATTTAAACTGCATTTTATTTTTATGAAGGGTCTAAACAGCAGTCTCATCAAGACTACCTGGAAAAAGCTGACAAAGCGAGAAGTGAACGCCTTTCTTCATCTCCAGCTAAATGATCGCACTGAAATTTTACGTTTAAAGCCGGTGAACTCTGATGAGCTAGATGGACTTCAACAAATGGGACAAAGGAGTGTTTTTTCTTTTAATTCCAGTGGCACATTTTCCATTTGTTGAATCCTATAAATGTTTTAGGGTTGAAACATCTCATGAAAAAATAAATGCTGCCTTTAATTTGTTTTAGGTTTTTGGTTATGAAAGCCTACTAGGAATATTGCATCAACTACTTAAAATAGTTGTACGTGTAACAAATTCAATTTTGAAACTATAATTTTCATTTCGACAGTGTGGTAACTGGTATTGCAGTGTTTGCGCCGTTTGTTAAAACTTGGTTAATTGAATTACTTCTTCCACTTACATTCAGAACAGTTCACTTAATCGCTCAGTAACGTACTAACGTTACAAGATTGTTGAATGAAACGACGATTTCACAGGTACTTTGATGACTTATCAGTGATTTTGATAGGTAGACCGTACTCTGCTGCGCTATCTACCAATTGTAATTTGATGAAGAATGTTAAAACCTATGCAGTTGAGCCATGTAGAGATTTTGAAGCAGAATGTTAAGAGCCCCACATGCATCAAATAAACATATCATTAGTGTTTACAACTTCTCTCGAGATACTATATTTTTGAATTATGTATACATAACACTACAAAAATAATAATTGGCAATCGAAGTGAAATAATCAAATCAAAAGAGTTTTAATTTTCCCTTGGTGAGAGTATCTTTGTGATGCTTGACGAGACACAACTCTCTCTCAGTTCCCAGTAACCCAGAACAGAAGTCATCCGATCCTCCTAGGGTGACTGCAAAATAAAGGTATACAGTACAGAGTATCACCAGGAGAACAAGAGCCGTCAGAAGGAAGCGATGTCTCTGAACGAGAGCTGAGCAGCTCATGTCGTTCTGTGCAAACTTTTTGAATGATGGAGATAACGTAAATCCAGCTTGAGATCGTCTATGAGGTGACGATACTACGTTATCAAGACCCATGGTTGATGCACCAATCCGCTTTCAGTCAACCCTGCGTAGCCACACCACAATGTTGTTTAGTCGATATTAACCACCGCAATACCACATGATCCACAAAAGTTTGCCTAAGGTCCTTTTGAAAGTTTCAGTCATTATTATATTAACAAATTTGAGGGAACTGCACAAAATAGTTTCTGTCCTACAGTATCCATGGAAACTGTGTACTTGAACAACCGCCCGTGCCTTAAACATGAATATAAAAAGCGGAGTCCAGGAAAATGGGCGAACAAAGCTCAAAACAGCTTCAAGTTTTCAATTATTTGACACTATACCGAGCAGAGACTTAATGATCGTGGAAGATGGACCAAATGCACAGAATTAGCATGGCAAGGCAAGCATTCATTCAACTAGTCAAACATTTCCACAAAAAAGAAAATAAACAAACAAACAAATGAACCATGACATGATGGAGGGCACAAGTGTACTAAACTAAAATGCTGGAACCAAAGGGGATCTTAAGTCGACTGAATAGTGAATGGAGATGATAAATCAGTTTCGCGTAGACATTTTACTTAAAAAGGCTAACAACAACCAAGTCCAGATTGTAGTTTACGGGATTGAGAGAGATTTACTTGAAAAATCCAATAGAATTAACTTAAGGAGTAATTTATAGAAAAACCTTAATAAACAAGCCATATTCGCTTATAGGTGTGTCATCTTTAAAATATCAGAATGCCCACTTGCTTACACTCAACATGTGTCATGACAAATGTTACTTAAGACACTTCATAGTTCATACTACCTCGCGCTTGCATACCCACGTCTAACACTTGGGCATGAATATGACACTTGGACATATATTTTCAGTGAAAAACACGAGTACTTTTTTTAAATTTTTGTTATAAAATAGCCACCTCTGCTGAGTCTGCTCCTTCTAGCATCTAGCTGGGCCCACATAGTTCACTGTGATGCCTTAAACATTTGTGATAAGAGGCATGCGAATAAAACTATAGCTCATAGAAACAAAATGAGACGGCATTGAGCATTTGACTGTGAGCCTGTGAGGCAACTATGTGATGTCAAGATTGTACCACAAAACAGAGATGATAAGATCTGCAGGAATGCACACTAGTGTAACATTCTGCAGAACATATTTATTAAATGAAGGGAACCACGTCCCATGAACTTTCCAACAGCAACGACCTTCACTATCAACTTGTTGTTTACAAACACTCGGTACACATTTATCACATTGATTTAATATTTTAATCACAGCCAATAAAATACAAAGCACTAGATGTTTTTTTCTCTGTTTTCTTGCAAAAGCAGGCACAAGTCCAATTTTGAATCAAATGTAAGTCATGAATCATGAGTATCAGTGTATCAATCTTCAAAACCTTTACCGGCAAAGTTAAGTGACGAGGTTGACTTTCCACATGACTCGCACCACATGTTATCAACTATTTGCCGTTATATAAAGGGTATTCCCCCACCATTTACACACCATAGTTGATAATGATCAATTCAATACTGATAGACATCTACGACTGAAACAATGCCGAGATAAATTGCAATATTCATACTTAAATATACTAAGTAGGCTCTTTAACTACAGAATTGCACATTTCTCCTGAAATATTCAACAAAATTCGCCGTCTTCCCTACATATTCAAAATTGTCTTTTCTAGATCCACAATAGGTTAATGTTGCTATTGTTGTAATTCCAACAATATACACCCAAACCCGCCATTACCTCGCAATCTGCGAAAACCTTCGAAACATCGAGTAATGTTGTTATTGTTGTAAATTGTGATACGCATTGATTCTAAAGAAGGTGAGCTACTAATTCAAGTCAACCTACAATTCTACAATAGATCAGATCTGCTACCTAGCTAACAAATATAATTACGTGATTAATTAATTATAAAATCTGAAAATGAAACCCTAAAATCTGAGAAACAAACACAGATTGATAAAAGCGGAATTGAAATTAACGCCCAAACCAAGGAAATGAAAGGATAAAAAAAAGAAGAAAAGAGGAAATACCTGATTGAATTGGGAGTAATCGAATGAAATTGGGGATTAGGGTTAGGGATTTAATTGATTTTTTAAGGAAAAAAAAAAGTAAATGTTGGAGAAACTGAAGAGATCACAGCAGCCCGATCTCTGTTTCTGGCTTTTCAAGCTTCCAATCGGTAGTCTTTTATTTTTGGAAAATTAAAGTGGTTCATTTTTGGGTTGATTACACTTTTGAGTCGGTTTTGCGAATCAGCGAATCTTCTTTGGTTCAGACGGGTATTTTTCATTTTAAACTTAACCGTATGTCAAATAATAAAATAATACATGGTGGTGTGGTGATAATTTTTTTTTTTTTGGTATTTTCTACAATTTAGGCCGTAAGTAAGGTGATTTGATATATATTATCATTTTTTTTTGGTATTATATTATCAGTTTGAAACAACTATGGGGGGTTGTCGTTGAGAATGATGGGGTTGTCCAAGGGTATGGAGTGGTTGTGGTCTTGTGGGAGATGGGGGGTGGCTGATGGTGAAGGTGGGTGTTGAATTGGTGGTTTATAGGATTTAATTTGGCCATTTTTGGGAAGTGGATAAGGTAAATTTTTATTTGTGATACACTTTTCGTCACAAGCTTGTGGCTTGACCTCTTACAAGCTGCAAGTGATAAAGGAGTTGCGAGATCGATGTCACTAGCTAGCTTGTGACGATCACAAGCGAGAGTTTCTAGATGGATAATAAGGTTTCCTTTTTCTTCTAAATTCTTTTTTTTTTTTTGGTACAAAAAAGTTTAGGTTAAGGGTATGCCTTAACCATTCCACGGCCAGGACAGACTACTAACCTCATTGAGGGCTTAAAGTGGTGTTTACCAATCGCCTCCAATAAGGTAGGCCTTCCCATTTATTGAAATCGACCATTTAAACAAAATACTAATCACATGTTCACATATTTAAATGTTTTATATGTGATTAGTATTTTTACATATAAATAAATGTAGAGTTGGTATTGGGTTAGTGGAGTCACAAATGGTAAATGGTAAAGTACATTAATAGAAGAAGGGTAAACATTTTATTTTATTTGATAATCATACAAAAATCAATAACTAGTTGGTTTTTTACATAAATGTACGTACGTAGATAGAAACAAAGAAAAAGACAAAGTCATAAATCATGTGGTCTACTATGCCCTAGTTTTAAGGTTTTACAAATCTCACTAATTCTATTGAATTAATCTCTCATACTATCCTTTAGACTCGCAACTTCTTTCTATTTCTATGGCACCATCACTTTATTTCCTTCATTTTATTAATGATAAACCTAAATAACAAGTATTATTTCTTATGAATTTAATCCTAGAAGATTAAAAGGTACATAACTAAATAACACGCTAACAACCATTTAGTAACACGTACTTCCTCCTATTCTTCAGAATTGCAACATTGTTTTAATTTCACCGAATAAGAGGAATTATTGTTTTTCTTTTCTTACTTAGAAGATTTCTTAATGTTTTGATTTTTTTCTAATTTGTTTCATTTTTTTATAATTAATAATTAAGGTTCATTATTCAACTATTGTATTAGCATGGCATGCATGAGATTGGGTTCGAAATCAGATACTTTGCGACGTGAAGGCCAAGCTTGGTAATATTTTTATTTCTCTTAATTTTATGTTCCTATATTGTAATTTTTTATTATTATCTTGAAATTATTTAAAGAAAATGATCTAATAATATGTCATGAAAGAGATGGCTTATGTATATCTTTTATTTTGGGTTTGATAATGGTGTATGTAACATTTTAATATTGTTTTTTTTATGCATTGTTTACGTTTGTGCATGGTTGTGTTGCTAACATAGCTAATATTATTTGGCTAGTTAATGTTAATTATGTAAATAATTATATTATTAAGTATAATATGTTTCTCTTTGTAGGCAGCCTTGGATAACCATTTTTTATTTATCTCGTTAGTTTTTTTTTATCGCATTTGTAGGAGCCTTATTTTTTTTTGACACATCCTGAAATAATGATTATATGTCCAAAAGAGAAGTTATAACAACAAGTTTCCTTTGTCACAGACATATCCGTAACAACAAGTTATTACATATCCGTAACAAGCTTGCGATGAATCAATTACTATTCATGTGGGTAGATAAGACAAAACAGAATGTTATTCCCTAGACACTTTGCTTTTATCTTATCTACCAACATGGGTAGTATTGGACTCGTCGCAAATCTGCAAGAATACCCGTCACGAGTGAGAATTTGTGAAGTTATAATACATAAAATGAAACACAAAAATGTGACTGAAGACAATATTGATGAAAAACATAATTTTTAAAATATATTTATCGTCTCAAATAAGAATGTGTATATAAATATAGGATTTTACCTTTCCAATGTTTATTTTTGATGCAAGACATTTAAAAACATGATGAAACCTTTGAGAAAGATATAATAATATTGACATGATCTAAAATTGGTGATTAATGTTGTCCTATTTTTCTAGGCTATGTTCATCTGGTCTTGCAAGTGATGTTACCATTGAAGCCGGGGATACAATATTCCAATTACACAAGGTAATTAAAAACACATGATACTTTTATGTCCTTGTAAATCTCTTTTAAGACCGTCTTAACTCTTAATAGCTTTTTTTTTTTGGTACATAAGACCGTCTTAATTGTGAAACGGGTGAATAAACTAACTATTTATCATTACTAACCGAATATATGAGCTGTACGTATTTTTAATCCGTTTCACACTTACTACTGTCTTATAGAGAAACTTTTGTGTGTCATTGCACATTAAATGGTAATCTAATTCTTTTTTATTCTCTTATATTAACAGTTTCCATTAATCTCAAGAAGTGGATTATTAGAAAAGCGCATAGGAGAGTTTAAAAGTGAAGATGGATCAAATTGCATTGTCAAACTTGATGATTTACCTGGTGGATCAAAGGCCATTGAACTCGTCGCAAAATTTTGTTACGGGATGAAACTCGAAATCACTTCTTTGAATGTCGTAATTCTAAGATGTGCAGGAGAATTCCTTGAAATGACTGAAGAATATGGTGAAGGAAATCTAATTGCACAAACTGAAGCATTTTTAAGTGAAGTGTTCAACAGTTGGACCGACTCAATGCAAGCTCTCGAAACCTGTGAAGAAGTCCTCAGCCATGCTGAGAAAGCGCACGTGGTGTCGAGGTGCATCAACTCTTTAGCAATCAAGGCCTGTTCTGATCCGGGTTTGTCGGGTTGGCCAGTATCGGGAGCACAGGGTAAGAACTCTGCTACAGATAAGCCATTATGGAACGGGATTTCGTTTTCTAAGAGATTAAACACGACTGTTAGCGATTGGTGGTACGAAGACACATCTTCTCTTAGTTTCTTGCTTTATAAGCGGTTTATTAAAGCAGTTGAGGCCAGGGGAATGAAGCCAGAGAGAGTTGCAGGCTCGATAATGTACTACGCTAACAAAAATATTCCTCTCATGAACGCGCAAGCTAGTCCCGTGGAGGAGATTGTTGAGGCGAGTAGTTCAACTCAACACGATCATAACCTGTCGGAGTCTGATCAACGACACCTTCTCGAAGAAATCGTGAATATAGTCCCTACTCAAAAGGGTGTCACACCAACTAAATTTTTGCTAAAACTACTCAAGACGGCTATGTCCTTACACACGAGCCCATCCTGTGTCGAGAATTTGGAGAAAAGGGTTGGTTCGCAATTAGATCAAGCATCATTAGTGGATTTACTTATTCCTAATACTAATAATTCAGCAGAGACAATGTATGACTTAGATTGTTTTCAGAGGGTTGCTGATCATTTTATGCAAATGCAGTTGAGTATGTCTGGAACTTCTTCTCCAATGACTATTGATAATGCTCAAATGGTCGATCCATCACAAACGATTAATTCAATGACTTTGGTCGCTGAACTCGTGGATTCGTATCTAGCTGAGGTCGCTCCTGATGTTAATGTCAAGCCTCCTAAGTTTCAGTCTCTTGCTGCTGTTATTCCTGATTATGCTAGGACGAGATATGACGGTTTCTACCATGCCATTGATATATATCTCAAGGTACGCGATCTTGATTTATTCCGAATATAAAAGGTACTTTCAGATTTATCAAACGTTTTACCTGAAAACTTCTCATATAATTATACTTTGTTTACTTTTAAGAAAATTGTGTTTTGATTTTCAAAGCTATAAGTTTTACTTTACGTTTGTATCATGTTTCACTTTTCATTTGCTTTTCACTTTTCGTTTTCTATCTTTTCGTATTATATGAGGCGTGCGATCACCCAGGGATGGTTCTAAATGATGTTTCACGTTAGCGGACCCTAAATCATTTTAGCTTTGATGTTGTTATCGTATATAGGTACTTCTGAAACAGACGGAGTATAAAATTTACGACTATTTTCTTTGCAGGCGCATCCATGGTTGACAGAATCCGAGAGAGAACAAATATGTAGGCTGATGAACTGCCAAAAACTTTCACTAGAGGCAAGCACACATGCAGCGCAAAACGAAAGGCTACCTCTGCGTGTGATTGTACAAGTCCTATTCTTCGAACAATTGAGGCTTCGAACTCAAATCTCAGGATGGTTCTTTGCACCACCGAGTAATTTCGACACCTCAACTAATCGGAACCAAGATGTTTCTGAAGAAAACGGACAGTTGGTGGTTGTTGGTGATGTTAGAGACCGTGTTACTGAGCTCGAAAAAGAATGTTTAACTATGAGAAAGGAAATTGAGAAGCTGGCCAAAACTAAAAGAAGGTGGAGTTTATTTTCGAAAATGTTTGCTAGGCCGAAAACAAGGCCGAATAAAGCCGCTGAAGTTAAAGCTTTTTTTGCTGCAAATGCAAAAGCACAACAAGATGTTGTTGTGATGAAAATTCAAGAGAAAATGCAGGAGAAAGCCAAGACTATGATTGTTGATGAAGATGGCAACATTATAAATTAAACTGTTAAAATGTTCATTATCGTTTTATTTGTACTCTCTTTATCCTAGTGAATTGTTAGGCGATGTTATTTACATGACATTCAGTTTTTTCTTCACCAAAATCAGATAATTTGTGGATTTATCATTTACGTTTAGTAGGTTGATCATCTCCTACCTATCGTCTATAAAACTTCCGTCTCAACACTCTCTAGTCTCGACTAAGGCTAACACATCTTGCCTAATTATTTCAATTGTCTGTGGCTCGGGTTGGTTGTTTCTTCGGCCTCACTTCCGTTTAATGGCTGGAGAAGCAGCAAGGTTTAGGTTCCAACATCCCTTAGGCAAATTACTAACATTATCATTGAGACATTGAGTAACCAAGATGTGACAGAGTAACAGAACATTGACCATTGAGCCATCGAACTACATCCGTAACCTTCACATTAGTTAGTAATAATCGTGACTAATTTCGTTTTGCAAATGTCGTCACATTATCTTATTTTACGACGGAATTCCATAGCAAATCCAACTTTATTTTGAAGTAAGATTGCTTAAGCATTTGTTGTAATAATGTAATATGATTTGTCAAGTTTTGATTTATTGTAAAATGATGGTTTGTGACGAGAATTGCCAACGTCTTTTCCTATTGCAAAATACTTAGCCATTTGGTCGGATCATCAACTCCATAGTATTATCTCGTAATGGGTCTTGACTCAAATTTATAGGCCGTTTTGGGTTCAGTTGGCTTTGGGTCACGAGTAATTTTTCAAAAATCACATTAGACACGGTGACTTCGTTCTATAATTGACCAGCTCATTACCATTGTTGAAGAAAAATAGCTCTTAATTTTCATCAAGTATATGGAAATTTTTGTTTCATTTATCTTCTATATCACCAAAAAATATCAAAAGATGCTTGACATAGGTTAACTTGAAAAATATTGGTAATTTAAGTGTAATTACCGGTTCTTTTTAGCGTATTCAGGTTTGGTTCATAGATGGGTAAGTTCGTTATAATATAATTTAAGTTCGGAAAGTACGGAGTGTACACTTGCATGATTGTTTACGAATTTACGGTATAGTTTCGTTAGACGACTATGATAGGGAGGTAATTAACTATTTGGAGGAATTTCTGAAGAGTCGGATAAACTCCCTGTTTCCACGACATCCATATCTATATATACAAATATGAGAGAAGAGATTTTTAGTATGAAAAACATTAATCTTCCTTTGCGTGTTTGAATATTATCAACTTTTGAGAGCCAATTTGATATGATTGTGTGGATGATGCCTAAATTAATTTTATTGTTTATTTAATTGTGTGACTCTTAAGTTTTAATCTTATAGTTTTGGAACATTTACTCATCTTTCAAGGTTGCACAATAAAATCAAAAGATGAAGATTGTCATAGTAAGAGTCACGGTGTTGCATAAGAGATCATTGAACTTGATATATGCTAAGTGCTTCAAATTCAACAGTGGTCTCACTGCGGCTATTGGCTCGTCATTGAAATAAATATTTCGAAAATGTTTAAACTCTTGAAATTTGTTTTCCAAACTTCCTATCAACCTTATACATTTCTGAAAATCTGCTTTAATCATTTTAAATTGAAAGAAAGTTTCTGATTTCTTGCAAAATTTGTAGCTTGCAAAAAAAAAAAAAACACTTTACGAAAAATAGGTTGTTACTTTTACATATTTGGCAATGTTTATTGTTACCATAAACAACACAAAAAACAAGTTATTTTTTGATGAAAAACTCAACCCATATTTGTCTATGTATGAGCAACAACATCAATTGAACTAGTAAACAAGATTACTCGTTTATCTTACACAAGGGGTTCTCCCTTTACTTGTGAAATAATTGTTTCATGCTGGTTTGTTCAAGCTTCAATTATTTAAATTATTCTATCACTTGGACTCTTATGTGATATGTTATTTTAATTTGTGAAGTATACTCTATTTGACATTATAAATGATGATCACTATTTATTTACATATTTTATGCTCCCCTTAGTTACATAAGACTCAATTTACCGTCTTTCCTTGCTTTAATGCAGATTGGATGCATTTGAAGCTTTTTGAGTTGATATGGAGCATAGCGGAGTCATATCGTAGAAGGCTAGGCACGAGAATCGAGAGAGGCGGAGAAGAAATGAAGAAAAACGAAGAAACGAGCCATCTGTAGGATGCTCGATCGAGCAACATCACTCTGCTCGATCGAGTAGGGCTGAAGGATGCTCGATCGAGCAACATCCTTTTGCTCGATCGAGCAACCCGGTGTTTTAAAGCTTTTGGATTTCCTAAATTAGTTTAACCTAGTTAATTAGATTGTTATTATAAAAGGAAAACTCGTCTTTCACAATTAGGGATGCTTTAATATTAGAAATTCAAGTTTTGTTTGATTTACTACAGGATTGATTTCTCAAGACGATTGTTTTTAGTTCAAACTTGTAATCGGTATTCTTTAATCTTTCTTTGTTATTCAATTAGTTACTTTATAGTTCTTTAATTATTTCTTTGTTAATCATTTCATTATTGTTAATCATGTTTACTTTATTTATTATCATTGTTATTAAAATCGTTATGAGTAGCTAAATTCTTATCTAGGGTTGAAAGGGATCTAGGATTGTTAGAAGGGATAAACTAATTAATTGAATTGCAATTGCATGGTTATCGTTTGATTATCGTTTTAATTACTGACCATGATTAATTAGCTAGTCTCGCAAATTAGGATTGACAACGGCCGGGTTAAGACTAAGATAGGCTATGATAATTGAATAGAACTCGTTTAATGATAGCGATCGCATGTTAGATTGTAGATCTAAAGGGCATAATTGAATCGACCGATCTTGTGACCTTAGATAACTTTATTGCATGATAGTTATTTATTACACCCTTACCCCCTGAATAATAATCCTAGTGAACCTGAGACCCTAGACTTTTAATCTTATTGATTTCACCTTTTATTGTTATTGTTTGCTATTACTTTAGGAACACAAATCTTAAACCCACGAAATTGTTACTATAAGATACGAACCTAGTTTAACATATTGGAATACTACCGCCTCCCTGTGGATTCGATACCTTAAACCGCTGACTATTAGTTAGTAGTGAATTAGGATTACTTTGATTAAGGTGACGCGACTTCACCCTTATCAAATTTGGCGCCGTTGCCGGGGAGGCAACATGTTTCTGTTTGTTTCTACTTAGTTCGTCTCAGGGAACCTAAGTTCCTTGAGACCGTTCTTATCCTTTTCTTTAGTGTTCGTTTATGCCCAGGTGTTCCAGGTCTGATCTCGTACCCTACGATTTCGAACCAGAGATGACTTTCCGAGTTAGACGAAACTTTTGGAAGGAAATTCAAGAAGCGGAAGACTTGAGTACGCTTGACACAGTTTACGCCGAATTTGTCGTAGAAAAACCATCCTTAGAAGAGGATACACATATTTCTGCCACCACTACAACCATGTCTACTTTAGCCAGCCATTCGGAGCCTACCGTTGCATCTATTCCCAAGGGATTCAAACTCCTTACTACGAGTAATGGAACCTTTGAGATTCGTCCATCTTATATCTCTTTGGTAGCCCACTGAGGATCCTGCAAAGCATATGGAGAAATTCACCAACTATTGTTGCTCTATTCCTTTAACGGGTGGGGTAACGTAAGATCAAATCAAGTTGGTGTTATTCCCTTTTTCGCTACGAGACGGGGCAGAAGATTGGTTGAGTGAGTTAGATTTGGATGCACTTGGCATCAATGATTGGAATTCTCTGACTCTTGCATTCTATATAAGATACTTCCCGCTACAGAAAACCAACGCCATCCGAAGTCAAATCACAAGCTTCAAACAAAGTCTCACTGAGAACTTTAATGAGGGATGGGTTCGCTTCAATAAGCTTTTCAAATCCGTTACACATCATGGTTTTGATACTTGGTTCCTATGCAACCAGTTTTACAACGGGTGATATGATGATCAGAGAGCATTGCTAGATTCTGCTGCCAATGGAAGATTCCAAAATAACACTACCGATGCTAATGCTTGTAAGTTGATTGATGAGATAACTACTCACACTGCTGAGTATGGCAATCCCAGGGGTAATGCGAGGCGCGGAGGTTCGGACAATGTCGTTGCAGCTCAGTTGGAGGCATCAACTGCTCTAATTGCCTAATTAAAAACCTCCAAATATCTGGATAAACAAACGGTCCATGCCATGATTCAACAAGAGTCAACATGTGAAAGATGTGGTACCATGGGGCATAATACGGTAGAGTGTATGAGTACGGTTGAACAAGTACTTATTTTTCAATCTTTTAAGTAATGTACACCGTACTCTAACTTTAATAATAAAAGGATGAGAGAGCATCCAATTTCTCCTACCGAAGTCAGAATGTTCTTAATCCTACCCCGCCGCCACCTCAGCTTACGATACGTCATGCTCCGTCATGATTACAATAGGCCTAGTACTGTAGAATCGATTAAGGAATTCTTTCTCCATTTGATCCAAACTATCGATTGACTAGGCACTTAGATCCGTATACCAGTCAAAAGCAATGCCTTTCAAGGAAAGGACGAATTGCTTGACTAAGAGATCTCCCTCATAACACTGATAGGCTATCGCACACCTATGCAAAGATAAATACCCTAGACACAAATGAATGTAGTAATAAGGGTCGAACACAAGGAGACGGGAGTTGCTATACAAGTTGTTATGGGCTGAATTTTATCATAGTCGGTTATCAATTGGTTTTGTTGGGTTTATGAAACAACAATAATAATAAAGGAAGAGTCTAGGGAGGTCGGGTCACACATGCAAATTATGTAAATGCTCAAGTCAAACTAGGAAATTGATGATAACGATAATGTTTTAGGCTAAAGACACCCACCTCTCGATATTAGTGTCAACCATAGATCGGTACCAAACGAACTCTCGCTATGGCTAGGTTGATCTACTAACACATGCTTAGTCTAATTCAATTCCGTGCCTCTCGACTTATAGAAAGAATTAACGAATTTAATCAAGGATTGTGATCAATAATCAAATACTAACAATACCATATGGTAACTAACTAATAATGGAAATGACAAAGGAAATAACAAGCATGTGATAGGAACAACTATTTGATATCATAACATCTCATTTCAACAATAACAAATATTATTTATGCATGGCTTCCCTAATTCCCTAGACAAAGTAACTACTCTTGCATAATGATAAATAATCTAATAACAAATGATAAAGTAAACATGATAACTAACTAATAATGGAAATGACAAAGGAAATAACAAGACAATACAAGAAATAGAATTATCTCAACAAAGGAAATAAAACTTGAAATTGAAGAACACAATGGAACTAATTAACTTGCAAATGAACTTGTAATATAAATTGAAATACTTAAAGAAATTATTTGTAACAACTAATGAAAACTAAAATATTCTAAACCTAATCTAATGACTAATGACATTGTGTAAAAGAGTGTTTTTAGAGTGTAGAATGATGTACAAGATATGAAAAAGAATGCCTCTAAGTGTCGAAGTCCCTCTCCTTTATATAGGGGGGGACTTGAAACGTAAGATTTCACAGAGACCAAACCCCGATCGGGTTTCAGTAACCCGACTATATTTGCTTAATTGCTCCATTTAATGCTTTAGGAATCCTAAGCTATGCCTTTAAGCACCTTAATTCTCCGGTTAATTGCATAGTTTAGGGTTTCTTTGAGCATCTAAATGAGTATCCTATGCTTGAGTTTGTGGACTCCTTGCATTGGGCTTCATTTTTGGTTTCTCATTTGCATTTCAATCCATTTCACAAATCTTCATGCTTGGCTTGTCATTCTCTATTCTAACCTTCCATGGTCCATTTTGCTTCCATTAGCTTGTTGGACTTTGGTGCTTGCTAATGTGCTAGGAAAAAGCCTCTAAATGCTTAGATTCCTACAAAATGTAACAAACACAAGCAATACACCTAGAACACGTAATTAGCTCACAAATATACTAAACTAAGTATAATAATCAAATAAATCGAGCTAAACTAGGGAGTTAAACTATATATAAAATGGACTCATCAAACTCCCCCAAGCTAAACCATTGCTTGTCCTCAAGCAAGCACACAATATAATGTATGACAAGGACAAGGGTGGAAGCAATAATCATCCCATCCAAATGCAATTCCCGACTAGTAGTTTTAAAGTACAATGAATCAAATCCCGAAACAACTTGGGCATAGGGAAAATGCAATACATAGATGAGATTTACACGACGGCGTGGTATTAAGGACTTCACATGGACATTTCGACTCTTGCATGATCTTTAAATGACATTGGACTTCTCACGTGATAACACTCACACTCATGAAATGAATATGGCACATATATGTGAATGACACTCTCCTATCTACTACTCAAGAGAATGCGCCCGCAATCTAGTATGGTAAACATTCCAAATCAATAAGACAATGCTAGTCATGATCATAATGCATAAGAAAAGAAGCCAATAATACAAAGAAGAAGGCTAAGGGAAATGGGTTAGAAGGTGGACAATTGAATTTGGTCATGTGGAGCTAATGTCAAGTTAGTGACAACCAAATGTGTAAGAATGCTTATTCCAAACTTTAACCATTCCCAAACAACAAGAATTAGAGCCAAAAGCAGCATATTGACTCTTTTAACATTACAAGACACATGTATACTTCCCAAAATCAAATACTTCATAAAACAATGGAAGCAACACATTTTTCTTCTCTTCTTTTTTTCATCATTTTTTTCATTTTTTTCTCATGCTTCTTTCTTTTATTTCCTTCAACATTTTGCATCTTTCATTTTTTTTTCAAATCTTTTTGGGTCTTTCTACATGGTACCCCTGTGTTTTTTCGAATTCTACGTGCTACCCCTTAGTTTTTAAAATTATCATTGGTACCCCTATACTTAGTAAACTACTAAAAATCGAGTTTTAAAACAGTTAATTTTTAAAAAGAAAATATGTTTATGATTGTCTAAATGATATTTATGATAACGTCATGCAAAATTATTTTCAAAAGATCAATGAAAAGTGCATAATATAAACGTTTAAAACAGACAGATTAGTGCAGTATGGGTATTTTGAGAGGTTTTTATTAACTTTAGGGGTATCATGTAGATTTTGAAAAAACGAGGGGTACCATGTAGAATTCGGAAAAATACAGGGGTACCATGTAGAAAAACCCAATCTTTTTTTTTCTTTAAAGCCAACATCCACCAAGATACGGGAATCAACAATCCCGCAACGACAAGCTTACAATAGTGACAAATTCTAGCAGATCCCAAAAATAAAAGCATCCCAACACAAGTAGCAAGTCACTAGCTCAACAAAGGTAGGCAATGTTATATGTAGCTAGGAAATGGGTAATTTTTGGGCAATTTATATAAGCAAGAAAGTGAATGCCTTCTAATGCAACCATGATAGCAAAACTCATATAAAATGGAACAAAGACCATACTTGTGCATCTAGATGTAACGCACACCAAGAGGAGAAACTACACACACCTAGATAAAACCGAGTATATATGCACCGGTCATTGGAGGGTTTACCTTACCATATATGTAGCTTGCCAATATCAAGATCAAGTCTATTTTCTCCAAAAATTCATCCCTCACCCACTATGTCAAGACATCCCCATGAATGCAAAATCCCGACAATAAAGCATGATTCATTAGCTTAAAAGAACTACAATATAGGAAATGCAAGAAGCAATGACATTAAGCAAAAGACAAATGGGTGGACACAACATCAAACTTTTACTTTCAATTCTCAAATTTTTAGATTAGATATCTGGTAAGCATTTAATTAGTCACATTTTTCCTCTCGTTTTCGTCCCTATTTTGGCCCGTTTACACGGATTTGCGTGCCCTTAATTGCATTTTGCTTCCCGATTTCCCGTGCTATGAATGTCGGTCTCATTTTGCAGGAATTAAGGCGGAAACGAAGAAATCGGTGCATAAAGGCCTTGCATGAGTCGGGATTTGGAAATGAGAAGAAAAAAAGAAATGAGAAGAGAGCTAACTGGTGGCGCAAGCCGGTCTACCGACCGGCGGCCGGCCACCCGGCTCGGACCGCAACTCCCACAAAGAAAGGAAAAAGAGAGGAAGAAGAAATAGTCCAGGTAGTGCCGGCCAGGCACCCGTCGGCCGGTCTACTACCCGGCCTGCGCAACATCAGAATAAAAATGAGAAGCTTGAAGAATCTGATGTGTTCCAGGCCGGCTATAGGGCCGGCGGCCGGGCACCCGGCTGGGACTCCTTTTTCCTATACTTAGATTATTTTTTGGAGAAGAAGAGAAGGAAGGGTCTGATGTATTCCAGGCCGGTCAGAGGGCCGGCGGCCGGCCAACCGGCCGGGAACACAACACCGCATTTTCACCACATCCTCTTATATTTTCCTTCTTAATTTTGAGATACTTATATATACCCTCCCCCTAATTTTTGTAAGCAGCTTTTTATCAACTCTTAGCACAAAACCCTAGAAATTTTGTAATCTCTAATACTCACTAATTACTCTCTTAATCGTTCCTTAATTAAGTTTAGTTTCTCAATTCAAGTTAGTAAATCTAGTCTCTCTTAGTAGAACTATCATAGTCTTGGGTTTGTATTGAAGATTTTGGGTGAAGACATTCTCCCTATTCATTAATACAAGTATTGTTGGTATAAATTCTTCATCTTTTAGTTGTTTATGCAATTTATTTCATTTCAAGTTAATTATTTGTCATTTGATTGTTAGAATTTTTCATTTCCAAAGTATTTTTTTTACTCCTTATTCTTATTGTTTGGTTGTTTGCTTTCCTTCAACATGAGTGAGTAGCTTCACTCTAGGGTTTAATGGGAGCCTAAGGGAGGATTATGTGGGATAATTGGTTGAGTGATTAGTAGACTTGTGGTAATAATTAGAGTATTACCCATATGAACACTAGGTGTTTGATGAATTGTGTAAACGAAAGTTACACACTTTATCAAGTATTGTTTGATTATCTCTTAAGAGACGGTGGTAGAGATGATTAGACTAGTGTTTATATGAGTAATTTGAGACAAATGCGATAGCTTTGTTGAAGATCATTAATTGTTGAGACATTAGCAATTAATTCTACTCAAACTTATTACCCGCTTGCTAATTACTTGACTAACCCATTGATCCCCCTAAGGTGAACCCTTTACCTTAGTTTTTCATAAATTTTTTTTACCCATATCATTTTTGAAATTTCTTGCATTTAGTAGTTCATAGTTAATCTTCTATTCCAACTCTTGTTAGGCTAAAATAGGACGTGATCAAACTTGTAGTTGACCCCTCCATCCTCGTGGATTCGACCCCTATATACTACTTATATCGGGTTTATTTTTGATGTGTAAATTGACGACAAAAATCACTACTCATCAAATGGCGCAGTTGCCGGGGATGGCGTAAGGAAACTCATAGTTTGTTTTGTGTCTTAGATTTAGTCAAGTTACTTATTGTTGTTTTTGTTGGTGTTTAGTTGTTTGACTATTTGTAGAGTGCCTTGCAAGATTGTCTTTCCCTAGTGTGCCCAAAAACACACTAGGAGTCTAACTTGTTTTTGAGTTACTTTTGAGTGCATGCTTAGGGGTGAAGGGTTGTTCTTGAGCCATCCGGAGCCCGAAAGGTTGTTTAGGACTCTACAAGCTAATACACTTGCTCGAGTAAGGAATTCAACAACAGTTAGCCGTAAACAAGCCAATACTTCTACCGCTTATACATCCACTCCAACAACCGATCACCCACAAAACGACACCATTGAACCCACATTCGAAAACCCCTTCTACAATACTTTACATAACACACCACCAAATTCACCACCTACAACACCACAACAACAAAATCAACCACAAATGACTACTTTACGTGACCGTAACCGACCTAATCATGATGATACCCAATCTCCAATCAATTTCGGTGTCTTGGCCTCAAATAACTTTGAGATACACCCGGCTCAAATGAGTTCGATTGAGCGGGATAGCTTTGGAGGCCTTCCCGATGAGAATGCTCATGCTTACTTGAGGAAGTTCAAGAGTAGAGTAGCAATCATGAAGAGAAATGGTGTGCCCGAAGAAACCCTTTGTCTAATGTTGTTCCCATTTTCTCTCAAAGACCGGGCGGAGAGGTGGTTGAATAACCATGCTCCAAACACTTTTACTACTTGGGATGGCTTAACTAAGAAGTTTCTAAGCAAGTATTACCCCGCCTAAAAAACGGCAATGCTAAGAAATGAGATAACAACCTTCCAACAAGAGGATGGAGAATCCTTGGGTGAGGCGTGGGATCGATTCATTGATCTACTTGCCCGTTGCCCTCATCATGGCATAGCGGATTGGTATGTCACTCAAACATTCTTTCAAACTCTTCTCCCTCAAACCAAGGCTATGGTGAATGCTTCTGCGGGGGGAGGTTTCGATCATTTGAATGACCAACAAGGGGCGGCATTGATTAAAAAAATGGTTGAGTCGGAGTCTAGCTATGGAACTAGAGGAAATAGCTTGAGGAGGAGTTCGAAATACCCGAGTGAGAACTTCTCAAATGCGGACACTAATGCCAAGATTGACTTGCTCACACAAACTTTTACTAAGGGTTTAGCCGAGCTTCAAAATGCTCACAATCAAAGTCAAGGCCATCATGTGAATGAAGCTAGTGGGTCTTATGCACCTCCCATGGTGGAAGCTTATCAAACCCCTACTTGTGAAATTTGCAATGGGTATGGACACACCTTTGAAGTTTGTGGGAATAATGTATCATATAATAATGAAGGAGGAAATGACTTTCAACATGTGAATGCATTTCAAGGGGTCAACAACAACCCACGACTCTCAAGGCCTCCCTTCCAAAATCAAGGTGCTTACAATTCAAACTCCAACTTCTATCATCCGGGTTCGAAAAGTCACCCAAATATGAGCTACAAAAGCCAAAATGTGTTAAACCCTCAACACTCACAAGCTCAAACTTCCAACCCTCCGGGTTTTTCCCAACCTAGAGGCGGAGGTCAATTTCCAAGAGGAAACTACAATAACCAATTCAACAACTCACAACAAGGCCAGGGATCCAACCAATTCCAAAACCAAAACTTCAATGATCAAGGTTACAATACCCATGGTAACTTTCAAAACCAAGGTAATTGGAATCAAGGTCAATGAAATTGGAACCAAAACCAAGGGAACCCAAACTTCAACAACCAAGGCCAAGGTAATTGGAATCAAGGTCAAGGAAATTGGAACCAAAACCAAGGCAACCAAAACAATCAAGCAAGTCAAGGGTTCCCCGATCAATCCACTATAAGAAAAGCGCTCTTTACCGACTGAAAAATAACGACCGACACAAAATCGGTCGGCATAAATCATTACCGACCGATATCAGTCGGAAAAATAAATTGTGGACGGTAAATTACCGACCGGAAAAAAATCGGTCGCTAAATTGAAAATTTCAGTCGGTATACCAAAAATTACCGACCGCTTTACTATATTTACTGTCCAACTTTCAGTCGGTCGGTACCCATTTGCATATTAGGTCAGGCAATCCCTTTCCTCCCTTTCTCATTCTATTCGTTCTTTTCAGGGAAAAAAAATTAACACTCCCTTTCCTCCCTTCACTCATTCAATCGACACCACCGTCCCACTGCTGACCTGTCATCCCTATCTTCTCCTTCATGCCGCCGTGTCGCCGCCACCTTTCTTCCTCTTCTCATGCTCTTTTACATCCAAGGTTTGTTGAATTTTAGTTTTGTGTTATTTTTTTTTATTGTTTGAGGCTTAAATTAGTCTTACTTACATGAATTACACGTCTTATATTGTTAAATTGTTGGGTAATTGATTACTTATTGTTAGAATTAAGATGAAGTAAGTTAGGGTTTATAGGATTTGGGGATTTTTGGCATTTAGGCCCATTTTTAATGAGAATTTGGGTCACGCCATATAGCACTGACTACTAAATATCAATTGAAATAGATTGTCTGTGCGAGAATATGCTAGCTAAAGTACTTTTTACCGCTTAGTCATCATTGAATCATTTAGTGCGAGAATATGCTAGCTAAAGTACTTTTTACCACTTAGTCATCACTGGATCATTTAGTGCGAGAATATGCTAGCTAAAGCTTGGTCGATTTTTGATGTAATGTGACATTTGTTACTTTGGAATATCAATTTTAATGTTATTTTTTTGACATGTTAATGGTTATTGGGAATTTTCGATTAATTATTGTGCAATGAAGCAATTAATGACATGATTATATAGTCTTGATTATGTCAAAATCTTTGGTACTTGACCCACGAAATAATGAGATTGCTGTATCTGATTAGGTTTCAGTGTGGAGACGGTTGATTACAAGAATGTTAGCTTTGTTGTACGGGATATTGTTGGTCAAGAGAAGGTTTCGGAATATCACTCTCTTTATACAGTTGATTATGCATAGCTTTCCCTTGTTTGTTCTCATACGGGTATGGGGTTGCGAGTTTTTGTACTGCCTAGTTGTGCAAACTTCATTTTCCCTTTAGAAATTGTTGAAAAGTAATTCTTTAGCATCAAATGTTAGCTGAATGTTCATGTATGTTACTACCTCAGATTCGAACTTTATGGAGACACTATTTCCAAATCACCCAGGGACTCATGTTTGTGGTTGATAGTACCGACAGATTTCGGATTATTGAAACTCGCAATCAGTACTTTACTTTTTCAATTGTAGTTCAACCATATTTTAGCTCAGGTTAGTGCGAAAAATTCTTATAAACTTCTCTTATATAGATAGCTAATAGAAAATTTGGACTTGATGTGACAAGGGACTCATGTTTGTATACAATGTTGCATTGATGCTTGTTTGCTTTCCGTAATTTCTTTTATTTTTTCAATTGTAGTTTAATGAGCTCATGTTACATATTTGTGACGTCAATTGGTTTTAAGCTATTGATTCCTAGCTTGAAATATTATACACTACGTAATATTGTTGAGCCTCAAATTTGGTTATCCTTTCAGGAAAATAATAGGAGCGAACTTGAAAGGCTTGACAAAAAACAAACGCATGGATTTTTTGAATAAGTTGAAGGGCTTTGTGTGTGATCAGGTACCAGCTAGAGCTATGATCTTTATACTTTCTTTATACTTTCCCTCCCTTCTTACAATCGTCTTATCTTACGTATTCCATTAGAATGAACCGAGAAATGCAGAAGACCTTCAAAACTCGATTAATTCTCTTTTGGTTGGCAATTATGATAACGTCTATATCTAGTACCAGTAGAAGAATATGGCGCACAATATTTGAAAGACAAAAATTTTTGGTTAAGACCAATAAGTTAAGGTGACGACACTCGCAACCGAATTATGTACAACCTCTAAGTAGTTTTGTTTACATTTCTAGTTTTATATATCCAGGAGGCAAACTAGGTGTAAGAATAATTAGTATGTTGAACCTTGATATGTCTATTTCAGGTCAAATATGAAGAAATACAACAAGATTTCAAGGAAGAAGGAAAGTACTACTAGGATAACTCGCGGTAGCGGTGACAACGATGGTGGTCTTTCTAGAGCCGGAGTAGGATTTTAAGTAGAAATTTTTGAAGCTTGATATTAGTATGTACTTATTGGTAGAATTAGACTTTGTAGTGTGACAATCTTTGTTTGGATGTATGGTATAATATTTTAATTTATACAATTCATAATTTGAGGCTCTCACTGTATGTTAAGTTTAGAAAATATCATGAGTGTCATCTATATTAAAGCTCATATTTAAAGGTAAGATTATAAACGTATTGGGAGAGAGACCAAAAAAATACTGCACAAAAGGCACACAGATACCGACGGATTCAACATAATTACCGACGGATTCAACACAATTACTGACCATTTCCACAATTATCGACCGATTTTTTCAGTAGGTAATTACCGACCACAAATTAGTTTACCGACCAAAATATAAGTCGCTAATTTTACCGACTAAAAAATCCGTCGGTAAATTTATTTTACCGACCAAATTTACCAACCGAAATTTTTGGTCGGTATTTATGTAAAAGTGGTCGGTAAATCAATTTACCGACCGATTTTTTGCCTTACCGACTATTTTTTTCGGTCGCTATTCACCTGCATTCTTGTAGTGATCTTTCCAAGGCCAATGGTCAAATTTCAACCACAACAATCAAGGACCGAATTTCAATGGTCAAGGTTCAAGAGGACAACAAGGAAATTTTAACAACCAAAGGGACAACAATCAAGGTTCAAGTAGTCGGAATGACTATGGATTTGCACTCCCTTTAACCAACCAACCTCACCAAGAGAATGAGCCTTCCATGAGTGATGTTTTGCAACTTGTTAAGAACATGGAAATCCAAAACAACTTGGCCTTACAAAATATCACTAATGCTCACAAGAAAGAGGTGAGGGAATTGGAAGCAAGGTTGGCTTCTCAAGCTTTGAACAATCCTCAAAGGCCTCCGGGAGGTCTTCTTGCTCAAGGGAAAAGCTCCAAGGATGCTTCATCAAGTCACCAAGCATGTGCGGTGACTTTGAGGAGTGGACTTGTGCTCGAGAACCCTTACATGGACATGATAAATAATGAAATTCCAAATGAAGAGCATGTTGAGGAGGGTGAAGAAATTGAAGAGCTCATTTTGACTCCACCTTGGAGTTAAAAGATGATGGCAAGGGAAAGGGTAAAGTTGATGGGAACTCAAGCCTTGACAATCAACCCAAGGAGGGTGAAGATGGGTATGTTGAAAGTATGCTTTATGAGGAGGAGATGATCAAGGATGCCGATGATGAAGGGGTAGAGGTGCAACCAATAGCAAAAGCTAAGGTAACTAAGAAAACTCCCATTCCAAAGGTATAACCTGATTCTCCACTTGTTATTTCCGATATTCCCTACCCTTCTAGAGCATTAAAGACAAAGGAAAACTTCAAGTTCACCCAATTTCGAAAAATGCTTGAGGGACTTGAAGTGACCTTACCTTTCACGAGGTCATATTAAACATGTCCACTTACTCAAAATTTCTAAAGGACATCTTGACTCACAAGAGGACTTTGGGTACCCAAGATGTTATGGTCATGGAGGCGGAGTGTAGTGCTCTCCTCATAAATCCTAACTCTTTCAAAATGCCTAAAAAACTTGGGGACCCCGGAAGTTTCTCAATCCCTTGTGTAGTAGGGGGTGTCCTAATTTCAAGGGCATTGTGTGACAACGGTGCAAGTGTGAGTGTCATTCCTTTAACTATTGCAAAAAGAATTGGGCTTGATAGTTTAACCCACACTTCTATGACTCTCCAACTAGCGGATAGGTCCGTTAAGCAACCTTTGGGTGTGCTTGAGGACGTACCCGTTAAGGTTGGTAAGTTTTTGATTCCCACGGATTTCGTTGTCCTAGATATCCCGGAGGATAGCCACACTCCCATCATCCTCGGTAGGCCCTTTTTAGCCACCGGTGGAGTCCTCATTGATGTGAGGGAAGGGCGGCTAACCTTTAGGGTGGTGAACGAAACCCTTGAATTTAATCTTCCTCATTTAGTGAAGGGACCAATGTTTTACAAAGCTTGCTCCATAGAAGTCATAGAAGAAGTGGTTGAAAAGGTACATGAAGAAGAGAAACATGAAGAAGAAACTCTACAAGTGGCACTCCATGATGAGGAAATGGGATATGACCATGAGATAGATGATGAGCTCTTGAAGAAGGTGGAGGGCCTTCTCCCTCCAAAGGTACAACTCAAACCTTTACCTCCCTCACTTAAGTACTCCTTTTTAGGTGAGGGAGAGACTTATCCCGTTATTATCAATGCTAATTTGAGTGAGCATCAAGAATTTGAATTATTGAAAGTCTTGAAAACTCATAGGGGCTCACTTGGATATAGCATTGACGACATCAAAGGCTTAAGTCCTAATCTTTGCATGCATAAAATAATCTTGGAGGAGGGTAGTAAGGCTAAAGTGGATGGGCTACGTAGGTTGAAACCTAAGATGGCGGAGGTAGTGAAAAATGAGGTCATGAAATTGCTTGAGGCCGACATTATGTACAAAATCACCGATAGTTCGTGGGTGAGTCCCGTGCATGTAGTACCCAAGAAAGGAGGGGTGACTATGGTGGAACAAGAGGATGGGACTCTCCTCGCTTCTAGACCCGTGACCGGGTGGCGGATGTGCATTGATTATCGCAAATTAAATGCCACCACCCTCAAAGACCATTACCCCATCCCCTTTATAGACCAAATGCTTGAAAGACTAGCCGGGCATTCTTTCTACTCGTTTCTTGATGGTTATTCCGGGTTTTTCCAAATACCCATACACCCGGAAGACCAAGAAAATATCACCTTCACTTGCCCCATTGGAGTGTATGCTTATAAGAGAATGCCCTTTGGGCTTTGTAATGCTCCGGGGACGTTTCAAAGATGTATGACGGCAATTTTTGCCGATTTTCTTGAAAAGAGTATGGAGGTCTTCATGGACAATTTTAGTGTCCATGGAGACTCATTTGATCTTGGTTTATTGAACTTGTCTAATGTCTTGAAAAGATGTGAGGAGCACAACCTCTTCCTAAATTGGAAAAAATGTCACTTTATGGTGGAGGAGGGGGTTGTGCTTGGTCACATCGTGTCTAAGAGAGGAATAGAAGTTGATAAGGCTAAGGTTTCGGTGATAGAAAACTTGTCACCTCCTACAAATGTGAAGGGAGTGAGGAGCTTTCTAGGCCATGCAGGCTTTTACCGACGTTTCATCAAAGATTTCTTCTAAATTGCCAAGCCTTTGACTTCTCTTCTTCTCAAGGACACCCCGTTTGTATTTGATGAATCTTGCTTGAGTGCTTTTTGTAGGTTGAAAGAGGCCCTTGTGACGGCTCCCATAATCCGCTCACCAGATTGGAGCCTTCCCTTTGAAGTTATGTGTGACGCCTCCGATTATGCGGTCGGAGTGGTGCTTGGACAAGTTGTGGACAAGAGGCACCATGTCATCTACTACACTAGCAAGACTCTAGATCAAACTCAAGTAAATTACTCTACGACGGAGAAAGAAATGTTGGCCATTGTGCATGCCGTGGAAAAGTTCCGGCAATACTTTGTTGGTTCTAAGGTAGTGGTTTACTCGGATCACACCGCCTTGAGACAATTGTTGGTGAAGAAAGATGCAAAACCAAGACTCTTTAGGTGGGTTCTATTACTTCAAGAGTTCGACTTGGAGATTAGAGACAAGGCGGGAGCGGAAAACGTTGTTGCTGACCACTTATCTAGGTTGACTATCGAAGATCATGGGTTGAAAGATGGAGTGTCCCAATTAATGAGTGGCTTAGAGAAGATAGTTTGATGATGATTAGTGGTAAATCACCATGGTTTGCGGACTTGGCGAATTTTATTGTGAGTGGGTTCTTTCCGGAGGAGCTAGATGCTAGAGCTAGAAGGAAATTGAAGCATGATTCCAAACGCTACTTTTGGAATGACCCACATCTTTTCCGCAAGTGTGGTGATGGCATGTTTATAAGATGTGTTCCGAGGGAAGAGGGAATGGAAATAGCGGATATGATTCACAATTCGGCCTATGGGGGCCACCTTGGTACATCTCGCATCATTACAAAGGTGTTACAAGGTGGTTTCTTTTGGCCATCGATGTTTAAAGATATCCATTATTTTGTCAAATCTTGTGATAGATGTCAAAGAACGGGGAACATAAGCCAAAGAAATGAGATGCCCCTTAACAATATTCTTGAGATTGAGCTTTTCGACTGTTGGGGAGTTGACTTCATGGGGCCATTCCCAAACTCGATTGGGAATGAGTACATTTTAGTTGCAGTGGACTATGTGTCCAAGTGGATTGAGGTCGTGGCTACCCCAAAAAACGATGCTAAAGTTGTTATCAAGCTTTTCAAGAATACTATTTTTCCGAGATTTGGGACCCCGAGAGTGGTGATTAGTGACGGGGGTTTACACTTTAGGAAGAACACCTTCAAGATTTTGCTCTCTTCTCATGGTGTCACTAACAAGACCGCTCTTGCCTACCACCCTCAAACAAGTGGGCAAGTAGAGGTTTCAAACCATCAAATTAAAGCCGTCTTGGAGAAGACCACAAGCAAAAGTCTAAAGGATTGGTCCCAAAAGCTCCCCGATGTGCTATGGGCTCTTAGAACCGCCTTCAAGACTCCTCTTGGCACAACTCCTTACAAGCTTGTCCATGGCAAGGCTTGTCATTTGCCGATCGAGTTGGAGCATAAGGCGTGGTAGGCCTTAAAAGAGATAAACTTTGACATCGACATGGCCGGAGAGAGGCGTTTCCTCTAAATGAGTGAGCTCGAGGAGTTGAGACTTGATGCCTACGAAAGCTCGAAGATTTATAAAGATCAAACGAAGAAGTGGCATGACGCCAAGTTGGTGGATAAAGATATAAGCGTGGTTGATCAAGTCCTACTCTACAATTCTAAGGTCAAATTGTTTCCGGGAAAGCTAAGGTCAAGATGGACGAGGCCCTTTAAGGTTATTGATATATCGCCTCATGACGCATTTGAGCTTTGGAGTGAAGAGGGTGGCAACTTCAAGGTGAATGGCCATAGAGTGAAGCGATACTATGATGGAGATGAGAAAGGCACAGTTGAAATACTCTTTCTTGGGGATCCCCTTCTCGAGGAAGAGTCTTGTTTGTAAGCTCTTATACTTTGATAGGTTTGGTGGAGTTCCTCAATAACCACCAATTTTTGTATATAACATGCATTTTAGGAGTAGTTGTGAAGATTTTAGATTGCATACTCGGGTATCTTAGTCCTTGGAAGAAGTCTTTGGTAGGATTGAAACAATTGTAGTCGGGTTTAGTTCGAAACCGTGTCATTGGGGAAATATTGATTGAGTCGAGATTTTTGGTGACTTTGGAAATTTTTCTAGTGAACTAGAAGGCGAGGAGAATAAGGGAAGAGTGCTCCAGGCCGGGTAGCCGGCAGCCGGTGCCCTGACCGGCCCAGAGCACTCCAGAAGCAAAAATTTGCAAAGTGAAGAATTGAAGAGCAGGTGCTCCAGGCCGGGCAGCCGACGGTCGGTGTGCCGAACGGCCTGGGGCACGTGAGTATTGAAAAGTTCGAAGGTGAAAAAATTGACTTGTGCTCTAGACCGGGCACCCGGCGGCCGGTGCACATACCGGCCCAGAACATATCAAAATGAAATTTCAGAAAAGTCGAAAAAATTTTCCCCTTGTGTTCCAGGCCGGACACCCGGCGGCCGGTGCCTAGCCCGGCCAAAAACACATCAGCCCCTTTATTTCGCTCGACGGCTATTCTTCACTCTTCATTCTTCTTTAATTTTTCTTCTTTCTTTCTCCTTCTTCCTTCAATAAACCCACATAAACTCCACAAAAATCACCACAAACTCCACTAAGCCTCCATTAAACCTCACTAACAACCCACTACACTCCACAAAATCTTCCCACAAATCAAAACCCTCAATTTTTCCCCAATTTGAATTAATTTTTGCCCAAATTCACCATGGCTCAACAACAACCCAAAAAGAGGACTAGGGCTCAACTTGAGGCGGAATTAGAGGCTAGACTTCAACAAGTAATCGAAGTAATGGGTCCGGATGAAGACTTTCCGGATGTTATCTTCAATAGTGAGATTGCTAGAGGTAAGTTCCAATGTTTTAAACGTCGTCACCTTCCCCATTCCCGATTCATTTGTAGGAATTCTATGAGAAATTTCGGCCTTGATACCGTGACCTTAGAACTATTTAAAGGTTTAGGGATGGGGGAGCTTTACGGCCAGCACTTTCGCACTTACCCCCCGTCTTACCTGGGAATTTTTGAGTACATTTAGTCATGATAAGGACCATAATACAGGCATGGTCAAGTTTGTTACTTTCCAACTTCTTAATGTTGCTTTTACCATCCCTTTGAAGAAGTTTTGTAAGGTTTTGGGTGTCAAGTTTCACAAAACTTACAAGGTCCAGGAGGATTTTAACTTGAATGATGTTTGGACCGCGATTTCGGGGATGGGATTTGAGAAGGGGGCTAAGAAACCGGAAAATGCTTGCCACAACGCTCCTATTAGAATTTGGCATTGATTCATGGGTTGGACCTTGTTTGGGAGGGAAGAGTGCCACAACTTCCGGTTCGATGAGCTCTCTATTTTAGCGGCTTACTTGTTTCAAAAGCCGAATAAATTTGGGGTAAACATTGGTCACCACGTTGCTCTTCATTTCCAAAAATTGTCTAATGATCCTTTTAGCCCAACCAGGATTCACATTGGGGGAATTGTTACAAAGATAGCCAATGCTCTTTGCAAGAATGCTTTTGATGAGAGGAAATTGAAGTGTTTGAAGGGGAGTTCTTTATTGACGGAGGAGTATATAACAACAAAGCTTGAGTGGATCGTGAGGCGCGTTGAGGATGGGAAATTATATTGGAGGGTCCGAGGGAGCAACTTCATTCCCCTCCCAAACAGTGAGGCTATGAGAGTTGTTCTCGATAGTGAGCATTATCTCCTCCCCTTAGAGGAAGAGAATCCTCAAGCAGAGAACCCTTAAGACCAATTAGCTCCCATCACCGCTTTTAGGCGAGATCCCACTATCCCCGTCACCACTTATAGGAGAGAACAACAAGGACCCACTCCTACTTCCTTGCCTTATTTGAACCCCTCTTTTATTTATCATCAACCACCCGTGCAACAATGGCGTCCTTGGCCTCATTCTTCCCAACCCGAGACATCCTCTTCTACCACTCCTAGCTACCCAACTTTAGATCCTTCTTTGATTAAGTTCATGGCCGATATGACTTTGGCCTCTGAGGCGGCGGCTAGGGATAGAGAGACGACAGCTAAGGAGAGAGGATGAAGCTAGGGAGAGAGCGATCTTGTCCCAAAAGATGGATCGAATGTACTATGACTTGGCACTTGGCCAATACCCTTCCTATGATAATTGGTGTAGGGAGGGGTATAGGGAGCCCACTGGCCCGCATCCATCTTATTTCATGTGGCCCGAGGGGGGATATGATCAGGGTTCGAGGGTGTTTGGGGACTTTAATGTCCATCATGATTACTATTCTTCGCCGGTTTTTGCTCAACCGACTGTTGATGATGAGGAGGCGGATCCCGAGACGGCGGCCCAAAATGCCGAGTGGTTCGATAGGATGGGGCCTAGGTTCAAGATATTGGATGGTACCGGCTCAGGTTCGGAAGCCGGGGTGTAGATGAGTCTTATGCGGCGGCCGGAAGCGGCCATATTGATGCTACACCCACTGATTTTAGTGGATTCTCCTATGAGACGGGACACCCGTGAGTATAATCCCTTAAATCCAAATATTCATCATGTTTATATTTTTGTATGCATTTAGATACTTGTAATATATCCTAGTTTAGTTATCCATTTAGTTGCGTTCATTTAGGCTTGCATTAGAATTTAATTTTGTAAAATATCGTCACATGTTAAGTCTTGCATCCATATAGTGTAGTTCGCATTGTATTTCTTTTGAGCATTTAGACTAGAATCATGCATTTGCATTTTATTCGAAAACACAAAAAAAAAATTGAAAACTTTCCAAAATACCAGAAAATGTTATTTCTTTTGAATTCACCCCTCACACCATGTAAATACCTAAGTGTGGGGAGGGAATTCCCAAAAAAAAATGCCAAAAACTTGTTTTATTTTTCTTTTTTCTTTTTGCCCCTCTTTTCATAATTGAGTCACTTACTCGAGGACGAGTAAGACTTAAGTGTGGGGAGGGTTCTATTTCTTTTGTATATATCGTTGACATTTGAAAAAAAAAGTCGAAAAATGCCTAAAAATCGAAAAATTTGAAAATTTTCCAAAAAATATGTATAAATTAGTTTGTATATAGTTTATTTTGTATATATTGTCGTGTGTTTCCTCTTATCTCCATCCATAGGTGCGCCCCACATCATAAGAGGCACGAAAAAGGGAAAAAGAAGACGTTATGGTGAGACCTTTCCTATTTTCTTCTCCCTTATCTCTTTTTCTTCTTACTTGTTGTTTGAGGAGGACGGGATGTGTCGTTGACGATGTTGTGGATTTTGTTGATTGGCGTGTGTGCCACCTATGTGCTTTTAGGAGATAGCATTAGCTTGTGTGCCATATAGTCAGTTAGAGCATGTGCATTTAGGTTGTATATATGCTAAATTGCATCATAGCATATAGTTGCATTTAGAAAAATGATTTTATAATTGTTTATTTGGAAAACTTGTTGAATGTGTATAGTCCCTTTTAGCTACTTTTCATTCATAAAGTGTTCATCTTAATCGTGGAATTATAGACGCCCTAGGTTGTGCATTTCTAGTAAGTTTTGATCCGTCTACTAAAGCCGAGTCACGAGTTTGCGCTTATTCCACCTCGACAACCTCAATTGATGTGAATATTCCGTTAGTTGAAAGAATTCTTAGGTGATCGTCTTACTATGCAACCAACCTTGATTCATTGTTCTTCCACTTTTACTCAACAAAGGAAACAAATCAAACAAGCTAAGAATATTGAGTCAAGTATCATGTTTTCTTGTTTTCGTCAGGGAAATGCAAAACGGAACTTCTAGGGATTCTAGTGGACCCATATCTAGGGTCCCTTTCGATGCCACTACGGTAGGGATACCCCTATTGTTGGTTCCGACCGCATGTCCTTGATGGAAACCGCGTGCTATCATGCCAATAATTGCAAATCAATAATGCAACTCAAAAAGAAAGAAAAAGAAAACGAAGTGCTGAAATGAAAATTTTGCAAGCAATTAGACTCAAATATCCTTTTCCTTTAACCTTTCTTGGATCATTTGCCCTTGAATTGCATAATGAGACGGGACGACCCTTGTGTCTCATTTATTTGAGAAACGTGAATTCCATATGCTATTGTGCTTAATAACTTCACGAGGATTTTATTTCCATCTTCCATTTTATCACTTTTGACCAAGCAAATAGTAGACGGAGCTCAAAATTCTCATTAGACTTGCACCGCTAGGAGGCGAACACTTTTCCATGCTTTATGATACTAGTGGCTTATAAGGATCATGCATTTATTTAGACGGTTTTACTCATATATACTTTCGTCACATGGATGAGGTGTGTGATTATTCTTTTGTTAGATGCATTCTTGTCATGGTCTTACGTGCTTATCATTTGGATGTATCGCGATTTTGAGCAAGACCCCACTTGCTTTGCAAGGAGGTACTCTACCTTATGAGTATCTCGTTGTGAGTTGAAGGGACGGAGGAGGCCGGTTAATTGCCTACCATCGGATATTATTAGTAGTTTAGGTGGTAGCCTTAGTATTAATGTAGTGTTGAATAAGGGTACATATGGGTCTCGAATCTTGTTTACCTACTCGAGGACGAGTAAGTCTTAAGTTAGGGGGATTTTGATAAGCATTTAATTAGTCACATTTTTCCTCTCGTTTTCGTCCCCATTTTGGCCCGTTTACACGGATTTGCGTGCCCTTAATTGCATTTTGCTTCCCGATTTCCCGTGCTCTGAATGTCGGTCTCATTTTGCAGGAATTAAGGCGGAAACGAAGAAATCGGTGCATAAAGGCCTTGCATGAGTCGGGATTTGGAAATGAGAAGAAAAAAAGAAATGAGAAGAGAGCTAACTGGTGGCGCAAGCCGGTCTACCGACCGGCGACTGGCGGCCGGGCACCCAACTCGGACCGCAACTCCCACAAAGAAAGGAAAAAGAGAGGAAGAAGAAATAGTCCAGGTAGTGCTGGCCGGGCACCCGACGGCCGGTCTACAACTCGGCCTGCGCAACATCAGAGTAGAAATGAGAAGCTTGAAGAATCTGATATGTTCCAGGTCGGCTATAGGGCCGGCGGCCGGGCACCCGGCTGGGACTCCCTTTTCCTATACTTAGATTATTTTTTGGAGAAGAAGAGAAGGAAGGGTCTGATGCATTCCAGGCCGGTCAGAGGGCCGGCGGCCGGCCAACCGGCCGGGAATACAACACCGTATTTTCACCATCCTCTTCTATTTTCCTTCTTAATTTTGAGATACTTATATATACCCTCCCCCTAATTTTTGTAAGCATCTTTTTATCAACTCTTAGCACAAAACCCTAGAAATTTTGTAATCTCTAATACTCACTAATTACTCTCTTAATCGTTCCTTAATTAAGTTTAGTTTCTCAATTCAAGTTAGTAGATCTAGTCTCTCTTAGTAGAACTATCATAGTCTTGGGTTTGTATTGAAGATTTTGGGTGAAGACATTCTCCCTATTCATTAATACAAGTATTGTTGGTATAAATTCTCATCTTTTAGTTGTTTATGCAATTTATTTCATTTCAAGTTAATTATTTGTCATTTGATTGTTAGAATTTTTCATTTCCAAAGTATGATGTTCATCTCCTTATTCTTATTGTTTGGATGTTTGCTTTCCTTCAACATGAGCGAGTAACTTCCCTCTAGGGTTTAGGGGGAGCCTAAGGGAGGATTATGTGGGATAATTGGTTGAGTGATTAGTAGACTTGTGGTACTAATTAGAGTATTACCCATATGAACACTAGGTGTTTGATGAATTGTGTAAACGAAAGTTACACACTTTATCAAGTATTGTTTGATTATCTCTTAAGAGACGGTGGTAGAGATGATTAGACTATTGTTTATATGAGTAATTTGAGACAAATGCGATAGCTTTGTTGAAGATCATTAATTGTTGAGACATTAGCAATTAATTCTACTCAAACTTATTACCCGCTTGCTAATTACTTGACTAACCCATTGATCCCCCTAAGGTGAACCCTTTACCTTAGTTTTTCATAAAATTTTTTTACCCATATCATTTTAGCAATTTCTTGCATTTAGTAGTTCATAGTTAATCTTCTCTTCCAACTCTTGTTAGGCTAAAATAGGACGTGATCAAACTTGTAGTTGACCCCTCCATCCTCGTGGATTCGACCCCTATATACTACTTATATCGGGTTTATTTTTGATGTGTGAATTGACGACAAAACCACTCATCAATATCTCATAACTAGACTCACTAAATCCCTCACCCAAGCTAGAACACACATTGTCCTCAATGTGTGACACAAAGATGGACAAACAAAAACTAACAAGGGGGGATGGGATGACACATGCGGAAATAAAGGAAGGAAAGAAAGCATGCTAAAGTGTAGAAGCCTCCCCCTAAGCTAGCTTGAAAACGGGGTAGTCCAATCGAAGTAGCAAAGTACCTGCAAAAGACAAGCTACTACAAACTAAAGCAAACTAAATGTCTAAATGTCTAACTATTACAACCAAATTGAAATTGCAATTGTCCAAAAAAAAAACTGTAAATTGACAAAAACTAATTTATTCTAATGAGTATCCTTTGTCCTCTAAAAAACATGTCAACGCCCTTAGAAGTTGATCATATTCCTGCGCATGAGCAATACAAAAGCAAATGTAAGCAATTGATAAGATATAAGCATGAAAGATCAAAGGTAAGGAAGGATAAATCTTATCAAAATGCGCATTAGAGATTTCAAATAGAACCACCGTACTACTCCACTCGTCAGCAAGAGATGAAGCACCATGCTTAAGACCATAAAATAAACCGTTATTGCGTAAATTATCATTATAAATGGTCTCAAATTGGTGGTATGAAAACTCAAGGTGGTAGGATTCATCAAAAATTGGGGGTTCATCCCACTTAACCACTAAATTAGTAGCACTAAGTCTTCCATCAACCTTAAATGGATCAACTATATCCCATGTAAAAGTATTGGAAAAGGTTTCAATTGACTCCGGCAAAACCTCATCCCTTTTATTACAAACGGGCCCAACATCATCCATGGTAAGTGTGTCATCTACTACAAGGTCAATGTCATAAACATGAGTCTCTAATTGGTCAATTGGAATGATTTTAAGGGGAATTTCAAGAGAGAAAGTAGGACCATCATCATCGTCATCCAATAATGTAAAATCATTAGGGAGAAAAGACTCACATTGGGAGGGTGGAAAAGCACAAGTAGTGATCGATCGCGCCATTTCTTCAAGCATTTGTTGATTATAAGCAAGAATCGCATAGCATTCCTCTTCGAAACCCGGCGAGGAAGGTTGTTGGCAAGCTACCTCTTGACATTGGGAAGCCATGAAATTCAAGAAATTCCAAAGCTCCTCCCCTCTCTTGGAGTAAACACTACCACAACTCATGTAAAGAGCCAATTCTCGTGTCTCAAAATCCATGCTATAAAGTAGAACTTGACCCATGTAATCATAATCAATGACTTGTCCGAGGGACATGAGATGATCACCATAGTTAAAAAACCGGTTAAGATAGTCATGAAAAGGCTCATCCTTGTGTTGTGGGTATCGGAATCCATAGTTATTCATTATGTAAGGCCAAAATTAGATAGTTTCAATACCTGAAAAAGGAACTAAAACTACAACGAAACCGTGAGAATGGTCTCAAGGAACAAGTGTTCCTCGAGACAAAAGAAAACAAGATAAAATTCAACAACTAATAGCAAACAAAACCGTGGTCCCCGGCAACGGCGCCAAAATTTGATAGGCTATCGCACACTTATGCAAAGATAAATACCCTAGACACAAATGAATGTAGTAATAGGGGTCGAACACAAGGAGACGGGAGTTGCTATACAAGTTGTTATGGGGTGAATTCTATCAAAGTCGGTTATCGATTGATTTTGTTGGGTTTATGAAACAACAATAATAATAAAGGAAGAGTCTAGGGAGGTCGGGTCACACATGCAAATTATGTAAATGCTCAAGTCAAACTAGAAAATTGATGATAGCGATAATTGTTTAGGCTAAAGACATCCACCTCTCGATATTAGTGTCAACCATAGATCGGTACCTAACGAACTCTCGCTATGGCTAGGTTGATCTACTAACACATGCTTAGTCGAATTCAATTCCGTGCTTCTCGACTTATAGAAAGAATTAACGAATTTAATCAAAGATTGTGATCAATAATCAAAGACTAACAATACCATGCAAGCATGTGATAGGAACAACTATTTGATATCATAACATCTCATTTCAACAATAGCAAATATTATTTTTGCATGGCTTCCCTAATTCCCTAGACAAAGTAACTACTCTTGCATAATGATAACTAATCTAATAACAAATGATAAAGTAAACATGATAACTAACTAATAATGGAAATGACAAAGGAAATAACAAGACAATACAAGAAATAGAATTACCTCAACAAAGGAAATGAAACTTGAAATTGAAGAACACAATGGAACTAATTAACTTGCAAATGAACTTGTATTATTTGAAATACTTAAATTGAAATACTTAAAGAAATTATTTGTAACAACTAAACTATTCTAAACCTAATCTAATGACTAATGACATTGTGTAAAAGAGTGTTTTTAGAGTGTAGAATGATGTATAAGATATGAAAAAGAATGCCTCTAAGTGTCGAAGTCCCTCTTCTTTATATAGGGAGGGGAACTTGAAACGTAAGATTTCACAGAGACCAAACCCCGATCGGGGTTTGGGAACCCCGATCGGGGTTTCAGTAACCCGGCTATATTTGCTTAAGTGCTCCATTTAATGCTTTAGGAATCCTAAGCTATGCCTTTAAGCACCTTAATTCTCCGGTTAATTTCATAGTTTAGGGTTTCTTTGAGCATCTAAAGGAGTATCCTATGCTTGAGTTTGTGGACTCCTTGCATTGGACTTCATTTTTGGTTTCTCATTTGCATTTCAATCCATTTCACAAATCTTCATGCTTGGCTTGTCATTCTCCATTCTTACCTTCCATGGTCCATTTTGCTTCCATTAGCTTGTTGGACTTTGGTGCTTGCTAATGTGCTAGGAAAAAGCCTCTAAATGCTTAGATTCCTACAAAATGTAACAAACACAAGCAATACATCTAGAACACGTAATTAGCTCACAAATATACTAAACAAAGTATAATAATCAAATAAATCGAGCTAAACTAGGGAGTTAAACTATATATGAAATGGACTCATCAAACACGCAGTCTTACAATTTTCAATGAAATGGGCGACATGTTGCTTGGGGTTGCCCTCTCCGTCAAACTGCTGAAACTTCGGTGGTTGATAGCCGGTGGGCATCCTAATGCAGTCGATCCTCTTGCTATAAGGTTTGATATAACGATGATTTCTCGAATTAAAGCTCCCGCCAAATTGACTTTTGAAAGCTTTCGAGATCATCTCCTGGATGTCTTCAGCGGTAACCGATTTACTTGGCTTCTCATTATCATCGCCGATGTCATTACCGTGGTCACTCTTGTCACTGAGATATGGCAACGTAGGCCGTTTTCCCAAATTGTTCGTCAAGGTAGCAATCTTTTTGGTCTTTTCCTCATTATCCTTCATGAGTTCGTCAAGAAGGGTTTTCATTTTGTTTAGTTGTTCTTCCACAGTGTCGGTCTCAATGACCATGACAGGCGCCACCATGGAATATGACCGTTGGTTTGACGTCTCCTGATTATCCCTTTGTGGTGAAGACGGGAACGATCCAACACTACTTTGGCAATCTTTCACGGTGAGTGGTCCGAACAACGGACTAGCGTGAACATTCCTCTTCTCCGAAGCGTCGTGCGCCTTCTCCCGAAATGATGTTGATGAGAAAAACTTAGGCTCGTCAACTTGGACGTGGGAAAAGGAACCGAACATTGGATATCCATATGGCCTAGAGTCGCCGACACCTTATGATTTCTTTAAAGTAGCGACGGAAATGCCAGATTTGCGGGGTCTCGTAGACACAGACGCATAACGAAGTCTCGCCGCGGCAGCGCGAATGAGGGTAGATCTAGTCCTACTCCTTGTGGAAACACCGATGCTTTGTTCATCAAAAGGTGCACTAAGGCGAGTTGAACGTTCGTCATCAGATTTGGATGTCATCCTCTTCGACATGGTGGAGATCTTCTTGGAGGCCATCGGAAAGAATGATTTGAAACTTGATTATGCGGAAAAAGAGATTAGTAGTAGAGATTTCCCACCGAGCGTGCCAAATTTGTAACAATAAATTCGTGTAGATCTGCAACTAAGTAGAGAAAAAACAAAATAATGCAACAAAGTAAATTTTTATTAATTTGAATAGTTTCGGGTACAATCTACTAGTTATTCTACTGATTCGATTTCCACTATTTGGACGAAAAGACGGATTAAAGGAGGGTCTTGATTTGAAGACTTCGTTCTCCTTTGCTTGATTTAATTTCTCCTCTTCAAATGACTTGCAACATATGCTTGACGTCGGATCGAAGAGTAGTCTTTCTCTAGATATTTCTCTTAGAAGAGGTTTTTGTAGAGAGATTTTCTTTTTAGAGAGGTTTTTTTTCTCTAATGTAGTTTTTGTGTTTTTGTGGTGATTCTTTTTGTGATTCTCTCAAAATTAGAGGTAAGTGGGGTATATATTTATAAGAAATGAGAGACTTGGGTTTTCCACTCAATGGACTTGGTAGTCTTTTCGGCCCATGTGAGTACGTTTGACCTATCTAGGCGAGATTGACCCGTCTTAGTGAATTTGACCCATTTGACGGGTTTTGTCACTTTAAGAAGCGGGCCAGATTAAAATAACTAAAATGGACTAATTTAATTTAATTTCGTCCAAATCAATTATAATTAGTTTATTTTCTTTTGACGGGTCATCAATTTCGACTTTGACTTCCGACGTGGCACTTATACAAAATTTATGTGCCTACACATGGGCCCTCAAAATCTTTCACTCAAGTATGTGAAATACCAAGTTAGTGGAAGTTGACCACTAAAGCACACCAAATAGCCCATCTACGTACAAAAGTTTTGGCCCATCTACGTAATGTACTCATGCTATGTTGGGAAACGTGAGTACAAAACATGAGTCAATATTAATATAGCCAGTGACTAAGAGGTAAAGAGGGCGCAACTTCACCCGAAAAACAACCATGATCCACCCAAGTAGTCCGACTTTCAATGTCGTCTTGACCCGTCTTCATTCACTTGTTTGTTGGTATCGAAAAATAACATGTATTTGCAATAAATATAATAAAACTAATAAGTTATAAATAACTAGTAATATGAGATATTTAACGATTAACGTACACAAAATCGAGATAAAATAAGAATAAAAGTATGGGTAAACGACACTAAAATACCACTTATCAAATAGGCAATTCGAGGTCTTAGATGTAAAGAGCGTATGTCATAAGGAAACTTGACGATAATACAAATGGGCATAACCAAGTTTTCTGGTAATCATAAATTTTGGAATATTTATAGTTACTTTAAATTTAAAAAGTAAAATAAAGAAAAACAAGTTTGAGTTGGTAATGTTTATTTACAAGAGGATAAAAAATAGGAGCAGCTTTATTACCTTAAACAGTAAGAAATTTAAAAAAGAAGTAAAAATGTGTTTTTGGCTTGTAGTAAATTTCATGTCATGCAAGATGCAACCAGCTTACAGTAACACATTTCCATTTTATTTTTTTTATTTATAAACCAAAATCTCTCACTAATTTCATCTCTTTAGTCACTCAAAACCATTGTTCATATTTATCAAACATGGCCGCTGTCAACATGGTCATACCGGAAAATATCATTCCACTCTCCAAAGTAATGCATGAGACTATGTTCACCGAGTTCCAAGGCAAAAAATTTATGCCTCCGGTTCTTCATCAATTGGATTACAATGTACAACCATCTAATCAAAGGGATTACAATGTTGAACCAAGTAAGTGGATTTTTTGTTAGAAAAGATTTGTTCTTTCTGAGTTTCTTTTGAACCAAGTAATCAAACAGATTATTATTATTATTATTAATTTTTTATTTTTTATTTTTGTTAATGGAGGAGTATTTAGTATTGTCAAATGTGTGTATTTGAAACTTATATAATAAAAGTTTTGTGCTTTATTTTTCCAAGTTGAAGAATTTTCACTACAACAAACTAACACTTGGGCCACGATTTATGCCACGGAAATTTATAATTCGTGGCTTAATTTTGCTTAGCCACGGAAAAAATTTCTTTTAATAATTTAGAAAAATTTTATGCCACGGGAAAACTTTGCCCGTGGCAAAAAGTCATTTGCGCCACGAATTTGGCAACATCCGTGGCTAATAATTAATTTAGCCACGAACTACATCAGAGCCGTGGCGAAATATATCTAGCCACGACTTGTTCCGTAGCAAATATTTATTTTAGCCACGACATACATATTGTTTGTGTCAATGCATTTGCTTAGCCACGAATTAACAAACACCGTGACGAAATCTCTCGAGACTTGAATTAAGATATATTTATGTTAAGTACACGGTAAACCTAGTTTTGTTTTAAAAAAAATACAAATGCTGAATAAAATTTAGACAAATGTAGATAATACCAATTTATATTTAGATATAAAATTTTGAAAATACTTGATTATTTAATAAAAATTTAATATTCTTTTATTTTATCTAATAAGATTGAAACTTTTGTAAAATTATACACAAAATTTGATATTGTTTATTTATTTTATTAAAAATCATAATTTATTTAAACATTTTATTTCATAACAAGGATAATTTAAAAATTTATCTAAATAAATATTTATGTTTATGAAATTTGAGAATTTATGTTAACTTTTTTTATTAATTTTAATTTAAAATTTATAATCATGAAATATATTTATAAAAGGGTTTATCACATTTTAAAATATAGCATCTTAAATTAAATAAGTTAGTTATTTATTATCTCTAATTTAGAAATCAAAACCTAATATATTATGAAACTATCTCATTCAAAAATTGATATATAACTTTATTTTTAAGATTTTTATAAAAAAAAAGAGATGAAATTTACTTTGTGAAAAATTAAGTTTGGTTAATGTTTTAGAAAATAAAAAAAGAGAGTTAGATAAAAAAATGATTAAATAGAATAAGTACGCTAAAAAAATGAAAATAAAAAATAATATTTAAGAAATTAAGAAATCAATAAAGAAAAAAAAATATGTTGAAAATAAACGATCACGGGGTAAAATAAGATATATCTTATAGTAATTTAAAATCAGTTCTATAAATAATATAAAAATTTTGAATGAAGATTCGATCAAGTATAATAAGAAATCAGTTTAGAAAATAGTATGTTCGAAGTTACATTTTTTTATAATCTATTTTTTTCTAAAATTACTCACTTATAATTTTTATAATTAAATTACTCGTGTAAAATACACTTTGATCAAAAATTGATTCCAAATGCAATTCAGGTTACTTATTATAACTGGTTTTGAACTTAATCTCCATTTGTCCAAATAATCATACGTTTTAAAGTTTAAATTGGTTAAGTGACAAACGGAATAAGTTCAAACAAAGACGGAATAACATAAAAATTTGGAGTTGATCGAGTAATTTTTTTATTAAAGTTTACTTTAAAAGAGTTATTTTAGTAAATGTGTTTGTAAGAAGTATTTTTAGAAACCGAATTTTAAAGAAGAGTAATTTCTTATTTAAGTTTTAAAAAATGGAAAAAAAAAAAGAAATTCTATTGTACAACAATTGTTTTATTATTTTTTGGCATAAAGTCACCACTATTTGGTTAACAGTTGTACAATATAATTTTTTATTTTTTATTTTTAGAAAAGATTAATTTTTCACGTCTTTTTCGACGTACGTACGACGGTTATAGAAATTAATTTGCGTAGAAAGAAAAATGAAAAAATTGATAAAAGATAAAATAAAATTAGAATGTCGCTAAATTAATGAAAAAAAGGATAACATGATTAAATTACCTTCTTTAGCAAATAAATTTGTTGATTTCGACAAAAAAAAATGACTCAAAATCATTAGCCGGGAAGTCAACATCAAAAACTGAAGTGTTTTGGCCAAAATAATGTATTTTTTAGAAAAATATGTAAATCAAGTAACACTTATCTTCAAGTGATAGTTGATATAGTTTTTGAAAGTTAACAATCATTTTAAAAAGATTCAAAGTTCTAATCATACCAACAAATGTTAACTTTCATCTTTGGAAGGTCATCATAAGAACGCCACAGTTAAGCGTGCTTAGGTGAGAGTAGTCATGGGATGAGTGACCTCCTGGGAAGCTTCTCTGATGCGTACACGTGATTTATTGGTGAAACGAAATGACGTCCGAATGCATTAGCTTAACTAGCAAATCAAGTATACGGCTCTACATAATTCAATATGTGAAAATATTTGGTTGTGAAAAAAATGATAATAATTTTTCATAATATTAATTAATTTTATATATATCTTGTTTGCCACGGGAATTATTTTTGGTCACGAGAATAATTTTTACCCACGGGAGAAACCGTGGCTAAATATTTAATTTTCGCCACGATATTGTTTTTCCCGTGGCTATCAGTTAGCCACGGCCACTTGGGCCACGAAAGGTATTTCCGTGGCAATATGCTTTAGCCACGGAAATTTAGCACTTGGGTCACGAATTTTATCGTGGCCCAAGTGCTAAATTGTAGTAGTGTATTTAAAGCAACTTTTAAGCTGAGAATTGTCCATTTTTTTATGTTTGTGGATTTAACATTCAGGGTAGGAAAGAATGTGCTTGAATAAAGATGACAATATATGCTTCTGTCATTGATAAATCGGTGATTGTGTTTGTTTAATGTTGATGAGTTTAATTATGTGATATGTAAGTAAGAAGGGATTAGTGAGAGAAAATGAACCTATATTGGCGATATGAAAAGCAGAGCCATCGCAAATGATGATGTTAGTAGTGTCAGATTATGAAAGGCATATTATAACTGAATGAGGTGATTATTATTGATGAGACGGTTACAATTTATAGTAGTGATACCTTGGAGACTAATCCAAGTATCTTCCTAAAGATAATACTACCTAACTATAATATATTATCTAATGATAATATATTCTCTAATGATAATATTCCTAATATGATAATATATCTCTAATACACCCCCTCAGTCAAAACGGTAGTTAGACGAACGCTTTGACTGGACGATAAATAGTTGATAAGACCGATGTAGATGAGCCAAGTAGACATTTGTCGAAGCTTTCCCCGAATGTAGTGCCTTGCCATTGTCTGGATCGTGCCATAGGAAGAGCCACACTAATAACATTAATAAAACTAATTGTGCACGAGGGTCGAAACAACTCGTGAGACACAAACTAAATAGACGTCAAGGTGCACGAGGGCCATAGCAGCTCGTGAAACACCGACAATATAAAATAAAATAAATAGTGCACGAGGGCCGAAGCAAGCTCGTGAAACACCGGAATTTTGAGGGCCGAAGCAAACTCAAACGTTCAAACAAAATAAAACAATAATACTAAACCAAAATATAAAACACACGTCCAAAGTTTACGAAGTAAACGGCCGATGGAGTCATACCACCCGGCCCGTTAGGCAGGGGTACGTGGTTGCTGGGCGAACCCTAGGCGGAACTGGAGACGGCGAAGACGGGACATGGCTGAGGTTTAGACCGGTGGCAGTTGCCGTAGCAACAAGGCAGAGATGGTTGCCGTAGCAACGGAGGACAACGGCAAGTGTGATTACGACAGTGGCGCGGACAGGCTCAACCAAGCGTCATGGTGGCGGCATAACAACGTGAAGAACAGAGGAGGGTAGAGACATGTTTATTCCTAATATAATAATATAGGCCTAGGGTTTCTGTCTGGTTGTAGGGTGGCGTTGGAGACGGTGGCTAGGCGGTTAAGGGTTGGTATGAGTCTGGTTGGATGACGGTGGGAGAGCCAGAGGCGGATGCAGATGACTAGTCGGAAGGCAGTAGGCTGGTTGTGGGTAGCGGGTCATATTTGGTGGCTCGGTGGGTGGCTGCGTGTTTGTTGGTGGATCAATTATAATGGGATGATGGTAATGGTGATTGGCAGGGGATTGATTAGGGGAGATTTTTGTGTGTGGGTGAGATAGAAAACGAGGTTACGGGGTTGGGGAAAGTGGTAGGAACCCTAGGATTTGTTTATTCCTAATGATAATACTAATATAAAATAGTTGGTACGTACGTGATGATTATTGATGACCAGCCGGAGATGGTACTACGATTGCCATCTCCGGCCAGCGTTTTGGGTACAAGGTTGTAGCAAGCGGAAGAGTTTTAGAGAGGATCCAAGTTAGTCTGATACCATGTCAGACTATGAAAGGCATATTATAACTGAATGAGGTGATTATTATTGATGAGACGGTTATAATTTATAGTAGCGATACCTTGGAGAATAATCCAAGTATCTTCCTAAAGATAATACTACCTAACTATAATATATTATCTAATGATAATATATTCTCTAATGATAATATTCCTAATATGATAATATATCTCTAATATATATCTCTAATATGATAATCCAAGTATCTTCCTAAAGATAATACTACCTAACTATAATATATTATCTAATGATAATATATTCTCTAATGATAATATTCCTAATATGATAATATATCTCTAATAAGTAGAACCGTTGTATGGTGTCATTTGCCTTTAAGGGTTTGGAGGTGAGGTTGTTGCTGGGGGTGTAGGGCGGTGGTGGGGTTTTGGAGGCAGCAGTGGTTGTGTGGTGGTAGGGACGGGTGGCGGTGTGCCTCACCGCAGGATACGCCGAGGGGGTTAAGTAGTGAGTGTTGATGCTTGTTGTTTGGTGAGAAGTTCATGTTGTATTAAGTAACTTGTTATGTGGAATGCCTAAAGGGTAATAGTGGAACCTCTAGCTCATACGGTATCAACAACGGGTTTGTAGGATTAGTAATAGTCAAGGCCTCTTATAACCTTTGGGACGATATCCTCCGCATCCATTGTTTAGGGCAAGTTGGTCGATAAGCTTTGAGGTGATGTCGGTGGTTTTGGCAGTTTGTTTTTGAGACGGTGCTGATGGATCAACTAGGCTCCATACACCATGAAAAGAGCGAATGTTTTTTGATGATTTTACATTATCACAAGTATACAATGTGAATGGCTGGATGCTATGATTTTGCTGTGCTAGAATTAAGGACTAAAATACAGTAACATACTATAAGATCGATAACACCAATTGTATCATCTTATTTAAGTAGTAGAAAACTAGAAATGTAGAGTTTGACGTGAAATCTTGTTGCTTATTACGTATTTTTGGAGATTTTGATTGATTTTACAACAAATGAGATTGCAGTTTGGTCACTTAATGTAAATCAGCTATGTTACTTTGATATTTCATATGATTTTATGTAAATCTGTTCACATTCAATCCAAAATATGTTTACTTTAGACCAAAAATGGTACGAATTTTCAAAATATAATCGACTCTAGGAGCTGATTATTCTTGTCCCCTCTTATACGGTCTTCATTATGTGAATTGCCATAATTCTTATATGTATTTTTATGTCAGGGACTACCCACACACAAGATTAGTGGCTTCAATTATTACCGTTGTGGACCGGAAAATTCATTCCAGACACCGGAGCGTGAAAGCACAATAATTGATAATCTCGTGGATTTTGGCCCACTCATTGGAGGGTTCCGTGTAACTCATGAGTTCATGGCTGATATGGGTGGCATAATAGACGGCAACAACTTTGTGGAGCACCCTGTAACCGAACGTGTTATGACTCATGCTGCTACAATCATAGGATTTGGAGTTACCACAAGCTACCAGATGTACTGGATAATGCGAAAAAACTGGGGTCCAACTTTTGGAGATGATGGGATTTTTAGGCTTGCTAAGCATTTGGTTACGGGCATTTATTATATTCAAGTCGGTGACAACGAAACTGGTGCAGGTAATTACTTAGCTATCAGTTTTATACGTACCTAACCCAACTTATCGTTTAGCATTTTTCACTCCCCTCACCTGAGGAACTTGACCATTTATTTGTTTCACAGTACTGAGGAGGAGCAAACGTAAGAGAGGAGCATGATGATAACTGATTGAGAAGCAGCAGTGAAGAACGTGTTGGGGAAGTCTATCGAGTGGAATTTTTGATGCAACTAATCTTTTGTAAATGCCTATTAGCTTCAAGTTATTATGCTTACACTCTACGATACTCAAGCTTTATGGAAAATGACTATTAGCTTAATTTTATTATGAGCACAAACTTCTTCTGTTGTGTTCTTTTTGCTAAGATACATGCTTGTAGTGTTCTCAATTGTCAAACAATCTTCTATAGCTTTCTAATTAAGATTTGCCAAATGACTAGAGACATCATTGGTACTGTTATGAGAATTGGGCTTCATTTGTTTGAATTTTGTTTTAATCGTACTTAGAATTGATATTATTGATCATCTCCGTGCGAATTTGGCCTCCTTTAAGGCTGGAAATGATGGTGTAATGCTGTAATGCTGTAATGCTGTAATGCTGTTTGCCTTTTAAATGGTGTTCTCTTAGGAGTTCAGTGTCCATATATATAGATCGCTACCAGGCATACGCCTTATACTTTCGGTCATACGATTTCCTCACTGTATGGTTCTCGTCTATTTAACGATGGTGACCTGAACAAATGTTATGAGATCATTCTTGGGATGTATTTGTTGTCTGTTTTGTCTGCCACTGGCTTATGATTGGGTTCATCCATGGTTCCTGATGTCGCAAAATTTGGTAGCAATATGTTTTGGTAGGATTAGGACTATTCCATGAAGCTTGGAGGCAAATGAAGTAGAAGTAGAAGTAGATGTGATATGTTAGTGCCACTGGCATTTGGGATGATCTAGTATGGGCGATCGGGAAATTGTTTGTTACCGTGACACTCGATTTTGGCTAGATGATGGAGTCTGTTTGCTTATAATGATGATATTTTTTGAAGGGAAAAAGCTGATATCCTTAATTAGGCATACCGAGAAAGTGGAAAGCTACAAGGGGAGCAATGTGTTCAAGGACAGTCCTAACCCAATACCGCGTCGAATACACAGTCGGTAGAAGGTGAGCCATCCCATGAGCCACATCGTTACCATCCCTGCGAGTAAAGCTAAAACTAGTTATTCAGATGTATTTGTTGCCGTCTGTTTTGTGTGTCACTGACTTATGTTTGGGTTGCATCCCTGCACCCTGGTTCTGCTGTCGCACAATTTGGTGGTTGTAGTTATTAAGTTATAGATAAAGGTTTTACATTAATAAGAATTGCATAATTAAAAAGGGCACAAGCTATGGTTTATATACTAATTACATATGAGCAATTACTAACCTAATACACTAGGGTAGCCGTGATACATGCCTAAAGAATAGGAAACAAAATCAATCTAAGTATTATATACAATATATATGCCAACTATTATGATCATACGAATATACTAGAATATCTTTAGATAATATTCTCAATATTCCCCCGCAAGACGGACGGCGGAACGGAAAGTCCGATCTTGATGCTTAATTGATTGAAGTGGGACCCATGAAGTGGTGATAGGTAGGGTCGGAAGTTGAATGGAGACATGATGCTGTGGGGGTCGATGTATGTGTGGCGTCGAGGTGTGCTTCGTTCGTTGGAGGAGCATGATTGAGAGATTGGTGGTGCAAGGTGTTAATGTGTGGGGCTCGTCGGTAGCGTGACGAGAAGGAGATGAGAGTACAAGAGCAATAGATTTTTTTTCTTTATTATTGTAGAAAAAAGACAAGTTTCATGGAAGATGGGTTTCCCATGATTTCCAGCTGGAGTTTTTATGGTGATATGAGTATAAAAGAGTTACGAGTTGTCGGTGTGTGGAAAATTTGGTTTTTTTTTTAAAAAAAAATATGAAAATAAGCAAAATGAGTGTAGAACGAGTTTTGAATGTGGTTGATGGCGATATGTCTTGGTTGATGAGGTAGTTGACGTGGAGGGAGGCATAGGCGCAGAGCCGCAGAGCATTTAATCCGATTTTTTTTTTCAGATCTACATTTTGTATTGTGGGTGACGGTGGAGGTGTGGCGTTTCTGAGGTTTATGAACGGTGGTGGTGATGGTATTGTGGGTTGGTGGGTTGGTTGATGGTGGAGGGATGACTCAAACATGGTGGCGGTTGTAATAGTTGATGTCTAAATTTTGGTAGTGACCGAAAGGGTAGGTTTGATGGTTTGATGGTTTGATGGTTTGATGGTTTGATGCAATTCATAAGAGGTGGAAGAAGGGTGGTGGTTGTAGCGCAAGAGGATCAACTCTTAAGGCGTTACCCTTTATCAAGAGCACGAGGCTCTGATACCATATTAAGTTTATAGAATTGCATAATTACATTGATTGATTAAGATACATATTTATAATAGTAGTATACAAGTATCAAATCCCTAGCCTAATACATGTAGCCGTAAACTATCCTATAATATTGGAAAGAATAATCTTTTGATATATGTACACATACTAGTCAAAGATTCATGCTGAAATAAGAGGATTGATATACTAAGGAATAATATATTGATATCTTGTGTAATATTCCTTACACGCCCCTGCAAGATGGACGGTCCGTAGGTTAGTCCAATCTTGGAGACGATACTTGTTGAAGTGTGAATGAGGTGTATGGTCCGTGGTGGCTGTGGGTGGTGAGAAGAAAGTCTGTCGGGTTAGGGTCATCGTAAGGCTAGACTTGAGAGAGTCGTTAAAAGATGTCGATGGCGGGTTGGGTTTGGTATTTGAGCCAAGAAGGGCTGACCTTGGGTTTGCCATAAATATAAGGTCATTGTGAGATTGTTAAATGGTGGGAGAGTTAAGGAGCAGAGAAAATATAAAGGTAAAAAATTGTTTTTTTTTTGTGAAAATGAATCTTGTGTGCCGAGATATTAATATGTTTGTGGGAATAAAGGGATGATTAGATGTGGTTTATGAGTAAATTATGACAAAGAATAGAATAGGAGGAAACGGTGGAAGTAAAATTTGTAAGTTTTTTTTTTTTTTTTTGTGAGGTGATTAATGAATGTAGGAGATATGGGTAAGACGTTTTGAATATGGTGGCCAAGGTGAGTTGTGGCCAAGTATAAAAGGGGTGTTGTGTAGGTAACAATGTATAAAAGGGTGACCACATGAGCGGCCAAAGATTATAAGAGGCGGCCACGTTGGTAGCCGAGTTACGAGGTGGCCAATGGCACAAATTTGATGGAGTGGTGGCCACAAGGGCACAAATTTTAGAGGGGTGGCTAAGTAGGGTAGCCAAGTTTAAGGGGTTGGTCATTTAAGTGACCAAGTTTGTAAGGGGTGGCCAAAAAGGTTGATCATTTGATCGTTTTGGGATGGTTTGATGCAATTCTTAGACGGTAGAGGGTGGAGGAATGGTGGTGGGTGGTTGCAGCGGAAAAGGATCAACTCTTAAGGCGTTAGCCTTTATCAAGAGCACGAGACTCTGATACCATTTTAGAATTATGAGAAATGTTTTTACATTAAGAATTGCATAATTACAAAGGGCACAAGCTATGGTTTATATACTAATTACATATGAGCAATTACTAACCTAATACACTAGGGTAGCCGTGATACATGCCTAAAGAATAGGAAATAAAATCAATATAAGTATTATATACAATATATATGCCAACTATTATGATCATAAGAAGATACTAGAATATCTTTAGATAATATTCTCAATAGTAGCAACAACAGCAGGAGTAGTAGTAGTAGCAGTATGGTGGGATTAGGACTATTACTTGGAGCTTGGAGGAATATGAAGTAAAAGTTTTGAGATGTCGTATGGGCAAAAATTGAGGTTACTCAGGAAATCGTTTGCTACTGTGATACCCGATTTTTGTGACGCTTGTTTCGGTTGACATTTGTGGGGTTTTGGTTGACACATTTAAGGATGTTAAAGAGCAAGTATTACGACAGCCAAATACTGAAACGAGAGTTTTCAGGCAAGAACAAAGTCATATGAACAAAGAGAATTTTCCCTTTTCTTTATTATGTCAAAATCTGAAAAGTAAAATTAGTTAGAACCAATTCTCTAACACCTCCTTATATATACATAGTATATATGTAACATAAGATTGTCAAATAGGATAATTACGTTTCGTTTTTTACGTTTCAAACACACACAAAATAAAACTGCCAAACACATGCATAAACACGCACACACGAACAAAGGAGGCAACAACCCCGATAGGGGCCCCAACCCCGGTCGCAAGGCCAAGCAAATGTTACGAGCCACCAGAATAATCCAACCCTGATGCCACCCCGATCGGGGTCGTAGTTTCTAGCCCGAAACAAGCATGCTCAAATGCAAACTATTCTAAGTGTTATCATATACAACCCCGATGGTCTAACTCCGTTAGGGGACGTAATATTCTACAATTACACTTAGAATTCCGCCTTCAAGACAAGATAAACATCACTATATTTATCATAACCATATCCTTTAACCCATGAACTCGATAAATCGGATTATATAAGCGTACACTTCGTACTCCTCAACTCACATTATATCGATTCCGAGCTCAAACTGATTTTGATACGAAAACCCGAATGCACTTAAATATCTTTGTGATGAAAATCATTAACATGGTACAACCTATTTGTGTGTGATAACCCACAGGGTATGTTCGCGTAAATAAGTTCATGTTAGTGCACCTTAGGAGGTAGTTTTATACTCTCGTTGTTCCAATTATTTGTTTATTTTTTGGGTGTTGCTCATTCATGGACAAGAATCACAATTATACCCTGCACATTTTACATTTCCATTTTCCAAGTTGTATAATTTTATCAATCTCCCACAAACCAACTCACTACCAAAAAAAAAACTAAACAAAAAATCGAAAAAAAAAAAAGAGTAAACACAGTCTTCCCCTTCCCGTGTACTCCTTCCCCTTCCCCTGCATCGTCTGAGCGACACCACTTTGGCCGACACCTGGCAGGGCGGCTTGCCGGCGATGTGCATGTGTTTTTGGTAGTGTCACGGTGTGGCAGAGAGACGGTGGTTATTGGGTAGTCGTGGTAGTGGTTGATAGTTGGTGGGATGGAATTGAAAGAATTAACTAAATTGAGAACTAACAGAAGGTTGAAATAAAAGGGGTAAAATGGTCAAACATGTTCATGATTGAGTAAATCATGTCCATGAAAGAGCATAACCCTATTTTTTTTTACCAGCCTACTTTTGAAGATTATATATATGTGACAATAAATGCTAGACACGGAGGCCTACTTTTTACATAAAACTCAAATTAAAAGTTACATTTTTATACCTTTATTTAATGCAGTAATGATATAATATTGTTTTATATAAACAAACTAGTTTTAACCCCGTGCAAAAATGCACGGGTTTGTTTTAAAAAAATATTAATATATTCAAATGTTTAATAATAATGACATTGTCATGACATAAACCCGTATTTATTATATTATCTAATATTTTACTAATTACTCTCCCGTACCAATTATTTGTTTGTCTTTGATTAAAATACTCCTAATAAAGAATAAAAAAAAGGTATGTAATTGACCGGGGTAAAGAGAGTATATTGTGATAACATGCACAACTTCAACATTCAATTATCTAAAAATCTAAAAATGTAGATAGAGTAGTTTATTCTATCCATGCATTTTCACGGTGTGATGAGGATTGGCCAGAAAAAGAAAAATAGGATAATTGTAGCTTGAGTCTATACCTGGCAAACAGGTCGTGTCGTGTCGAGTTCGTGTTCGTGTCACGTATAAATGGTTCATATACCCCTCAACCATAACCCAACCCATTTACTTAAACGGGTCATATATACACTCATACACCTCAACCCTAACCCAACTCATTTAACTTTCTTATAACCCAACCCGACCTGTTTAACCCATTTAACTTAAACAACTCAATTTTATCTTTCTCAACCCATCCAACCCATTTAATCTAAATGACCTATTTAACCCAAATGTAGGGTTTCAACATCTCGTTTGAATATTTCTTTAGTTTGGTCTAACTTTATATATGATATAGGGTCATATGATCATATTGGTTAAATAGGTTTATTGCTCAACTCAACTTAATTACAATCCACTTTGATTAAATCGGTTAATCGTGTCAGGTTTGTGTCGTAAGACCCCAAACCTAACCCGACCCATTTAACTTTCGTGTCGTGTTCGTGTCGACCCAATTACTTAAATGGATCAAACTTTCTCAAGCCGAACCCGCTAATTTCGTGTCGGGTTCGTGTCGTGTTATCGCCGGAGATGGACTGCAATGTATTGACCAGGACTGGTTGCTTCCTGATGAACGGTTTGTCGTCAAAACAAGCATCAAAAATAACCCAATAAAAGTAGTATAAAGGGGTCGAAATCCACGATGATGGGGGAGGTCAACTACTAGTTCGATTGAATCCTATTCTAGCCTAAAATATGACGGATTGGAAAGTTAACTAAAAACTAGGAAAAACAAGCAATTACTAAGTAATAAAGATGAAAACAATTAGGGGAAAGGCTAGGGTAAAGGGTTCACCTTAGGGGGATTTAATGGGTTAGTCGGGTAACTAGCGAAAGGGGTAAATAATTCGAGTAAAATCGATTGCCAATGTCTCAACAATCGATAATCATCAACAAGCTATCGCATTTGTCTCAAATCACCCATATAAACACTTAGTCTAATCGCCTCTACCACCGTCGCTTAAGAGAAGATCAAACCATGCTTGATAAAATGGTAACTTTCGTTCACGCATTTCATCAAACACTTGGTGTTCATATGGGCAATACCCAAATCATTTACCACAAACTTGCTAATTAACCAACCTAATACCCCACATGATCCACCCTTAGGCTCCCCTAAACCCTAGAGGATAATCTACTCACACATGGTAAAGGGAATCAAAGCACTAAAGGGAAGGGGGAGTTCAATCACCATTATACTATGAGAGAAATAACTAAAACAATCAAAAGATGAACTATAAACTAGAGATGGAAATTAAATGCATAAACAATAAAAAAGATGAGAGATTTTATACCAAACAAAACTTATATTGATGAGTATGAGGGAATGTCTTCACCCAAGTCTTCAATACAAACTCCCAAATGAAATGAAATACTAGAATCAACAACTTGAAATGAGAAACTAAACTAGATTAGGGAAATATTAGGAGAGTATTTAATGATTAATTTGGGTTACAAATTTCTAGGGTTTCGTGCTAAAAGGAGTGTTAAAAGACTAAAAAAACTAAAAAAACTGCTTACAAAATAATAAGGGGGGGTATATATAGGTCTCTCGAAATTAAGGAAAAAATTAGAAGAAGAGGCGAATTTTTCAGTCTCGTGTTCCCGGCCGGTCGACCGGCCGCCGGGCCTATGACCGGCCTGGAGCACATGCGTGACTTCAGAAATGACTCCTTCAAAAACTTCAAAAATCTTCTAAGTATGGGAAATGGTGACCTGGGCCGGTCGACCGGCCGCCGGTCCCCCACCGGCCTGGAGCACAATTCTACTCTCTATGGCTTTCTGATGTAGTGCAGGCCGGGTAGTTGACCGGCCGCCGGTCGACCGGCCGGCGCTACCTGGGCCTTTTCTTCACTTTTTCATTTCTTTCATTTGCAGGAGTGGTGGTCTGGGCCGGTGGGCCGGCCGCCGGTCTGGGGACCGGCCTGGGCCACCTGATGACATATTTCTTCATTTTTCGTCTCATCTTCGAATCCCGACTCATGCAATGTCTTTATGCACCGATTTCCTCATTTCCGCCTTAATTCCTGCAAATTGAGATCAATATTCATAGCGCGGGAAATCGGGAAATAAAATGCAATTAAAGACACGCAAATCCGTGTAAACGGACCAAAATGGGGACGAAAATGAGGTAAAAATGTGACTAAATGAATGCTTATCAAAATTCCCCACACTTAAGACTTACTCGTCCCCGAGTAAGTAAACAAAATTCGAGACCCATAAGTACCCTTATTCAATACTACACTAATACTAAGGCTACAACCTAAACTATTAATAATATCCGACGGTAGGCAATTAACGGGCCTCCTCCGTCCCTTCAACTCACAACGAGATACTCATGAGGTAGAGTACTTCCTTGCAAGGCAAGTGGGGGCTTGCTCAAAATCTCGACGCATCCAAATGAAAAACACGTAAGAACACGACAAAGATGCATCTAACAAAAGAAAAATCACATGCCTCATCCATGTGACGGAAGTATCTAAAAGGAAAACCGTTTAAATAATGCACGATCCTTATAAGCCACTAATATCATAAAGCATGGAAAAATATTCGCCTCCTAGCGGTGCAATTCTAATGAAAATTTCGAACCCCGTCTACTATTTGCTTGGCCAAAAGCGATAAGATGGAAGATGGAAATGAAATCCTCGTGACGTTATTAAGCACAATAGCATATGGAATTCACGTTTCTCAAATAAATGAGACACAAGGGTCGTCCCGTCTCACTATGCAACTTCAAAGGTGAATGATTCAAGAAGGATAAAAGGAAATTGAGATTTGAGTCTTATTGCTTGGAAAATTTTTCATTTCACACTTTGCTTTCTTTTTCTTTTTCTTTCTTTTTGATTTGCATTTTGGTTTGCAATTTTTGGCATGAAAGCACACGGTTTCCGTCAAGGACATGCGGTCGGAACCAACAATAGGGGTATCCCCACCGTAGTGGCATCGAAAGGGGGCCTAGATATGGGCCCACTAGAATCCCTAGAAGTTCCGTTTTGCATTTCCTCGACGAAAACAAGAAAAGATGATAATTGACTCAATATTTTCAGCTTGTTTGATTTGTTTCCTTTTTTGATCAAAAGTGGAAGAACAATGAATCATGTTGGTTGCATAGCAAGAACGGTCACCTAAGAATCCTTTCTACCATCGGAATAATCACATCAATCGAGGGTGTCGAGGTGGAATAAGCGCAAACTCGTGACTCGGCATTAGTAGACGGGTTAAAACTCACTAGAAATGCACAACCCAGGGCGTCTAAAATTCCACGATTAAGATGAACACTTTATGAATAAAAAAGTAGCAAAAAGGGACTATGCACATTCAACAAGTTTTCCAAAAAGACAATTATTAAAACATTTTTCTAAATGCAACTATATGCCATGATGCAATCTAGCATATATACAACTTAAATGCACATGCTCTAACCGACTATATGACACATAAGCTAATGCTATCTCCTAACAGCACACAAGTGGCACACACGCCAATCAACAAAATTCACACCATCGTCATCAACACATCCCGTCCTCAAGTAAGAAGGAAAGGAGATAAGGGAGAAGAGAAATAGGAAAGATCTCACCAAAGCGTCTTCATTTTCCCTTTTTCGTGCCTCATATGATGTGGGGCGCACCTATGGATGGAGATAAAAAGAAACACACGGCAATATATACAAAATAAACTATATACAAACTAATCTAAACATATATTTTTTGGAAAATTTTCAAATTTTTCGATTTTTAGGCATTTTTCAACTTTTTTCAAAAATCAACGATATATACAAAAGAAATAAAATCCTCCCCACACTTAAGTCTTACTCGTCCTCGAGTAAGTGACTCAAATATGAAAGGAGAGAAAAAAGAAAAGGAAAAACAAAACAATCTTTTTGGGTTTTTCAATTTATGGGAATTCCCTCCCCACACTTGGTATTTACATGGTGTGAGGGGTGAATTCAAAACAAATAACATGTTTTTGGGTTTTTAAATATTTTGAAAAATAAAAACATGCTTTTGGGGTTTTTAAATATTTTGAAAAATAAAAACTTGTTTTTGGGGTTTTTAAATATTTTGAAAAATAAAAACAATATGAACAATATATACGAGAGGGTTAGCTCTAAGTAAATGCATGGACTAAATAAAAGTCCTAAAACTAAATGCAAAATGATATAATACAATGTCATGATCTAAGTAAATACAAACTACACTATATGGATGCAAGGCTAATATGTGACGATCTGTTACAAAATTAAATTCTAATGCAAGCCTAAATGGATGCAACTAAATGGATGAAACTAAATGGATGACTAGGCTAAGATATAATACAACTATCTAAATGCATGCGAAAATGTAAATATGATGAAGATTTGGATTATAAGGGATCATACTCATGGGTTTCCGGCCTCAAGAGTATCCAGTGAAATCAGAGGATGTAGTATCAAATTGGCCATGACTGGCCTCAGCAAAAGACGCATCTACATCCTGGGCTCCCGAACCAGAGCCGCCACCCTCCACTATCTCGAACCGTGGACCCATCCTGTCAAACCACTCGGCATTCTGAGCCGCAATCTCTGGGTCCACCTCCTCCTCATCAACTACCGGCTGAGTAAAACCCGGCGCAGAAGAATAATAGTCTGGCTGAACATTGAAATCACCAAACACCCTAGAACCCTGATCATACCCGCCCTCTGGCCACATGAAATAGGACGGATGTGGGCCAACTGGCTCCCTATACCCCTCCCTACACCAATTATCGTAAGAAGGGTATTGGCCAAGAGCCAAGTCATAATACATCCTGTCCATCCGCTGCGACAAAAGAGCTCTATCCCGAGCTTCCTCCTCTCGCCACTTAGCTGCCGCCTCTCTCTCCCTAGCCGCTGCCTCTCTCTCCGTAGCTGCTGCCTCGGAGGCTAAAGTCATGTCGGCCATGAACTGGATCAAGGAGGGATCCAAAGGTGGGTAACTGGTAGTGGTGGAAGTGGATGTGTCGGGTTGGGATGAATTGGGCCAAGGGCGCCACTGCTGCTGATGATAGAAGGGGCTCATATAAGGCAATGTGGTGGAAGTGGGGCCCCGCTCCTCTCTCCGATATGTAGTGACGGGGGCAGTAGGATCTCGCCTAAATGCGGTAACTGGAGCTAAAGGATCTTCCGGGGTTTCTTCAGGTGGTGGTGGAGGGTTCTCCTCCTCTAAGGGGAGAAGATAATGCGCGCTATCAGGAACCACTTTCATAGCCGCACTATTAGGGAGGGGAATAGAATTTACCCCTCGAATCCTCCAGTAAGTCTTCCCGTCCTCAACTCTCTTTATTACCCACTCAAGCTTCTTAAAAACGTAATCCTCCGTCAACAATGAGTATCCCCCTAAACACCTCAAACTACGCTCATCCAGAGCATCTCTACAAAGCACATGAGCAATCTTGGTAACAATCCCCCCTAAATGGATTCCGGTAGGGCTAAACGGGTCATTGGCAATTTTTTGGAAGTGGATAACGACATGATGACCGATGTTGATCCCAAATTTATGCGGCTGTTGGAACAAGTAAGCCGCCAAAATCGAAAGCTCATCGGCCCTAAAATTATGACACTCCTCTCTCCCAAACAACGTCCAACCCATAAACCTATGCCAAAACCTAATAGGGGCATTGTGGCAAGCATTTGCCGGCCTCTTAGTTCCCTTCTCAAACTCAAAACCCGATATAGCAGTCCACACATCATTCACATTAAAGCTTTCGGGGACCTTGTACGACTTATGAAATTTGACCCCTAAAACTTTACAAAATTTCTCAAGGGGAAGGTTAAAAGCAGTATTAAGTAGGCGAAAGGAAACAATTTTGACCATACCCGTATTTCTATCCTTCTCATGACTAAACGAACTCAAAAATTCCCAAGTGAGACGGGGGTAAGTACGGAAGTGCTGCCCGTATAGTTCCCCCATCCCCAACCCTTGAAAAGTTCAAGAGTGACCGTATCAAGGCCAAGGTTCCGCATAGTATTCCGGCAAATAAAACGGGAGTGGGGAAGAGGTCTACGCTTTAAACATTGAAATTTACCTCTTGCTATTTCACTTACGAAGACGATATCCGGAAAATCGTTATCCGGACCCATTCCCGCCGTCACCTGCTGAAGCCTAGCCTCCAACTCGGCCTCAAGTTGAGCTCTTGTCCTTTTCCTTGGTGGTTGTTGAGCCATGTTGATTTTCGGAATATTCAATTGAAAGAGGGAAAAATTGGGTGTTTGAGGTTTTGGGATGAAGTTAGTTGATGTAGTGGGTTAATTTGTGGGTTTGATGTTGGATTTGGTGAGTTTTGTGGTGATTTGTGTGAGTGTTTGTGGGTTTTGTGGAGATTTTATGTGGGTTTGAAGGAAGAAAGAAGGAAGAAGGAAAGTTGAATGAAGAAGAATGAAAGAAAAATGGGGGCTCACGAGTTGTTTATGGCTCTCGGGTGAGTTCTGGGCCGGTCCAGACACCGGCCGCCGGTCGACCGGCCTGGACCCCAAGTCAAAATTTTGATTTTTTTGGATTTTTGGGTTTTTGCGTTATCAGGTAGTCTAGGCCGGTCAGACCCCGGCTGCCGGTCGACCGGCCTAGAACGCAGCTAAATAATTTCGACCTTCAAAATGTTAGTAATAATGTTCTCCGGGCCGGTTGTCAGACCGGCCGCCGGTCAACCGGCCTAGAGCACAGGTCAAAAATTCCAAAAATTCCAACTCCAAAGATAAAGTGCTCCAGGCCGGTTGGACCCCGGCTGCCGGTCGACCGGCCTGGAATACCTGCACTTCGATTTTCCATCTTCAAACATCACCTTCTGGAGTGCTCTGGGCCGGTCAGCAGCCCGGCTGCCGGTCGACCGGCCTGGAGCACGTCTTCAAATCTTCACCTCGTCTTCAAAAGTCACAACAAATCCCCTAAGAAACCCAAGTCACCAACAATAATCACCCAACCAACATAATCCCAATGATACGGTTTCAAACCAAACCCGACTACAAGTGTTTCAAACTTTCCTAAAACTTCTTCCTAAAGACGAAAAACCGAGTACACAAATCCAAATCTTCACAACTATTCCTAATATGCATGCTATATACAAAAAATTGGTGGTTGTTGAGGGACTCCACCAAACCTATCAAATCTCAAGAGTTTACAAACAAGACTCCTCCTCGGGAAGTGGATCCCCAAGGAAGAGTACTTCCACCGTTCCCTTTTCATCTCCATCGAAATATCTTTTCACTCGATGCCCATTGACCTTGAAATTACCACCTTCCTCGCTCCAAAGTTCAAAAGCTCCATGTGGTGAAATGTCAATAACTTTGAAAGGACCCGACCATCTAGAGCGTAGCTTTCCCGGAAACAACTTGACTCTAGAATTATAGAGCAAGACTTGGTCACCCACTTTTACATCTTTATCAACTAATTTGGCATCATGCCATTTCTTTGTTTGCTCCTTGTAGATCTTTGAGCTCTCGTAGGCATCAAGTCTTAGCTCTTCAAGTTCATTCATTTGGAGAAATCGTAGCTCTCCGGCCATATCAATATCAAAGTTCATCTCCTTTAAGGCCCACCATGCCTTGTGCTCCAACTCGATTGGCAAGTGACAAGCTTTTCCATAAACAAGCTTGTAGGGAGTTGTGCCGAGTGGAGTTTTGAAAGCGGTGCGAAGGGCCCATAGAACATCCGGAAGCTTTTGAGACCAATCCTTCCTACCTTTGCTTGTAGTCTTCTCCAAGATAGCTTTTATTTGACGGTTTGAGACCTCTACTTGCCCACTAGTTTGAGGGTGGTAGGCAAGAGCGGTCTTATGAGTGACACCATGGGAAGAAAGTAAGAACTTGAAAGTGCTCTTCCTAAAGTGCGAACCCCCGTCGCTAATCACTACTCTTGGGGTCCCAAATCTCGGAAATATAGTGTTCTTGAAGAGCTTGATAACAACCTTAGCATCATTTGTTGGGGTGGCGACGGCTTCAATCCACTTGGACACATAGTCCACCGCTACCAAAATGTACTCATTCCCACAAGAGTTGGGAAATGGTCCCATGAAATCAACTCCCCAACAATCAAAAAGCTCAATCTCAAGAATGTTTTGAAGAGGCATCTCATTCCTTTGACTAATATTCCCCGTTCTTTGGCACCGATCACAAGATTTGACATAGTAGTGGATATCCTTGAACATAGATGGCCAATAGAAACCACCTTGTAACACCTTTGCAATGGTGCGAGATGTACCAAGGTGGCCTCCATAGGCCGAGTTGTGAATTCTATCAACTATCTCCATACCTTCTTCTCTAGGAACACATCTTCGGAACATGCCATCACCACACTTGCGAAAAAGATGTGGGTCATTCCAAAAATAGCGTTTTGAGTCATGCTTCAACTTCATCCTAGCTCTAGCATCCAACTCTTCCGGAATAAACCCACTCACAATCAAATTTGCCAAGTCCGCAAACCATGGTGATTTACCACCTATCATCATCAAACTATCTTCTCTCAACCACTCATTGATCGGGCCACTCTCATCCTTCAACCCATGATCTTCGGTAGTCAATCTAGATAGGTGGTCGGCAACAACATTCTCCGACCCCGCCTTGTCTTTAATTTCCAAGTCAAACTCTTGAAGTAAAAGAACCCACCTCAAGAGCCTTGGTTTTGCATCCTTTTTCACTAACAATTGCCTCAAAGCGGAGTGATCCGAGTATACCACAACCTTAGCACCAACAAAGTATTGCCGGAACTTTTCCACGGCATGAACAATAGCTAGCATCTCCTTTTCCGTCGTAGAGTAGTTGACTTTGGCTTGATCAAGAGTTTTGCTTGTGTAGTAGATTACATGGTGCTTCTTGTCCACAACTTGGCCAAGCACCGCCCCGACCGCATAATCGGAGGCGTCGCACATAACCTCGAAGGGAAGGCTCCAATCCGGTGATCGGATTATGGGAGCCGTCACAAGAGCCTCCTTCAACCTACAAAAAGCACTCAAGCAAAATTCATCAAATACAAATGGTGTGTCTTTGAGAAGAAGAGAAGTTAAAGGCTTGGCTATTTTAGAAAAGTCTTTGATGAAACGTCGGTAAAAGCCCGCATGGCCTAGAAAGCTTCTCACTCCCTTCACATTTGTAGGTGGTGACAAGTTTTCTATTACCGAAACCTTAGCCATATCAACTTCTATGCCTCTCTTAGACACGATGTGACCAAGCACAACCCCCTCCTCCACCATAAAGTGGCACTTCTCCCAATTGAGGACACGGTTGTGCTCCTCACATCTTTGCAAAACATGAGACAAATTTAAAAGTCCAAGATCAAATGAGTCTCCATGGACACTAAAGTCATCCATGAAGACCTCCATACTCTTCTCAAGAAAATCGGCAAAAATTGCCGTCATACATCTTTGGAAAGTCCCCGGAGCATTACAAAGCCCAAAGGGCATCCTCCTATAAGCATAAACTCCTATGGGACAAGTGAATGTGGTTTTCTCTTGGTCTTCCGGGTGTATGGGGATTTGGAAAAACCCGGAATAACCATCTAGAAATGAATAGTAGGAATGCCCCGCCAACCTTTCAAGCATTTGGTCAATAAAGGGGATGGGGTAGTGGTCTTTGAGGGTGGCGGCATTTAATTTGCGATAGTCAATGCACATCCGCCACCCGGGCACGGGTCTAGAAGCTAAGAGAGTCCCATTGTAACAACCCGAAAAGTACCCAATTTTTCTAGTAAAAATATTTACTAACACTTTTCAGTAGAACTTAAGTTTTTAAAATAGAAATTGTTGTTCCGAGTCTTATTTTGAAATTCCGCGTGCGTATTTGGAATTTCTGAGAGATTTCATGAAAAGACCGTTTTTAGTCATCTTTGACTTTTCTTGACTTTTAAGTCGTCTTTGACTTTTCTTGACTTTTTTAAAAGTCGTCATTGACTTTTCTTGACTTTTAAGTCGTCCTAAACTTTTCTTGACTTTTAAGTCATCTTTGACTTTTCTCGGCTTTTCAGTCAACTTTGACTTCCGTTGACTTTTTCCCGACTCGACTCATAAGTTTGAAGACCGAAATTTTATTTAAAAAAATAATATTTTTGATTTATTTTTATTTAGATTTATTAAGATTTATCATAATTTAATATAATTATTTTGAATTTATTCGGAATTTAAAGAATAACTTTTACGGTTTTAACCGAACGTCATTTAACTATTCCGAGTCATCGCAAATCCCGAAACAAAATCGAAACTCGACTTTGGCATGATGTCACCCGCCCATGTCATCGTTTTCCACTCACAATTAGATATTCTAATTGTTTTGATTAAACTAATCAAAATATCTAGATATTTATTAACTTTATCGATCCGTCAACGAAGACTTCGCAAAACGCTCGAAAACAGATCCGTTTCTTCACCATACCACACGGTTTCTAGGTCCTCTAATAGGACTAGATATTTGTCTTTCTTTTGATTATAATAACATAATATCTTGATATTTAATTTAATTAACTTAATATCGAATTATATTTAATCGATTACCGTAAAATAATTATTAATCGCGAGTCAATTCCGTAACAACAATTTCAAAACCCGACTTCCTAATCCCTCTATATTTACACGGCTCCCTCCACTCCACTACTCACTAACAACTTTTCATTTTTCAACAAATCCAATTAAGATCAAATTATCACTTTCTTTAATCGTTCTTGAGTGTTCTTGAGCGTTCTTCATCCGTTCTTCATCGTTCTTGAGCAAAATCCTCATAAAATCTTCATTTCTTAACTAAATCCGTCCTAACTTATAATTCTAGAATCTCCTCTTCGCTCTCCATCTTCTAGTACGGTTTATTTTCAATTCCGTCAAAATCGTTTTCAACATTTAATTTATGGAAAATCAAATTTAAGTTCTAATAATGTTTTCTTGTCATTTCTTGTAGGGGAAGATTTTGAGGACGAGTTTGGAGACTCGTATATTTTGGGTGAAGATTAGTAGGAGGGTTTCTTGGTTAATACTTCTTATTTTGGTGCTAATTGACTTGTCTAGCTAAGGTAACGATTCCGAGTTACTCGACGATTTAATGTTACATAGCCTTTAGTTTTTGTTCATGTTATGGTTATTTATGATTTTAGTTAGTAACATAGCCTTTAGCTTTTGATTCTTTTATTTTTGGTTCATCTTTTGTTTTGGTTCATGTTATTAGGATTTAAGGATTTTTAGTTAGTAACATGTTAAGTAGTGGTTATTATTGTGTTTTATGAATTTATAACATGTTGGTTGTTCTTGATGAATTTGGATGATTCTTCATAATCATGATTTTTGTATGATTGATGGTTTTTTTGAATGTTTAAAAATGGATGTTGTTATTTAAAAACATGTTAGAATTAATTTGGAATTTGGGGTTGTTGTTTTGGTGGTGGCCGGAAATGGTGGTGGCTGTGAACCGGACCAAACCAGCCGGTCCAGGCCGGTTCAGACCCGGTCTGGGTTGGTCCATGGTAGGTCCGGGTTTTGGTCTTTGGGTTGTGTCGATGTTTGATTGTTATGTTATTGTTTTGACGGGTTTTAAGTATGTTAAGCATGCGGGAAATAATTAGAAACGGTTTTTAGTAAAACCGTTAAAAAGGCCAAAACAGCCCAAAACAGGTCGTGGGGCCCAGTCCAGGCCGTGTCATGTTGGCCCAAAAGTCAGCCCGTGGGTCCCACTTTGGGACTTGTGACGGTTTTTGAGTTATCGTCATTTTTATCGTGTTTTGTACTATTTAGCAAGTGGGAAATATTAATAAGTAAAATATTTAATTAAAAAGGTTTTTCATAAAATTATTATTTCTCACATGTTAGAAATTATAATACGAGATCGTAGTTTAAATTGATATACTTTAAGTCAAGCGGGTTTTCGTAAGATTTAATATTTCACATGCTAGAAGTTTTAATAAAATAACATGTAATGAATATGTTGATTTTATGTCTATGTGATAAAGACTCTGTTTCTAGCCGGTTTGACCAAACGGGTTTGGTCAAACTAATATCTAGTCAGCCCCGTTTTGACTGATGACCCGTCGCGGGACTCGGGTCGGGGATTTGTCTTCAGGTAAGGTTTTATTTTAATGAATGAATGAATGAGCCTTAGTAGATATGAGGCGATATGATATTTGAATATGATTTATATGCAAGTAGTCACATGATAGGATGTGTTTCCCGTGACTGTTTAATTATATGGTTGGTGTCGTGTTGACTAAGTACCCATAGAGAATTATGAGTATATGGCGTCTTGACCATTCTAATTCTAAATGAGTAGCTTGGACCATGACCTGGAGAGGCAGGTACTGTCTTTACACGAGTATATTTCACTTGTTTTATAGCGTTTGTGTCTCGGCTTGGTGGGTTTATATCCAAGTCGGGGCATGGCTGCCTGATCCGTTTTGGGACTGGAGTCAGCTTTAGTACTAGCCATCTCTGCTTAGGGGGTCGCCTAGTAGAGTTTCTCATAGACGGTTATGTCATGGGACGGGGAATGGAATAGCTGTTGTCGCTAGGTCTGATCAGTCTAGGACTAGGATGTTTTCCTACCTTGGGGTATAGCCTCGAGTTACAGAAGTCGACTATTGACTGTACTAGGAACTTATGCCTGTTTGTAGAAGTATTGGTCTTTCATGTTTGTATGATTCTATGAGTTTTAGAAGGTGAGATGCAAGCCGGCTAAGATTGATAGAGTTTGGATTACTGGTTGTTAACTGATTCACATGATTACGTGTTGATAGGGTTTGAGTGTATCACGGCCATGTTTCTGAGAGGAACCTCTGAGCTAGCATACCATCTTCCCTACCTCGAGTTATAGTTTATTATCGGTTTCACATGATAGCTTTCACATGCTAGGTTATATGTTAGTTATCTGTTTCATAACATGAAAAGCATATCATATATGTTAAAGTTTTGTATTTTCCATATACATTGCTTTTATGTTATTCATGTTTTATTAAACTGGACATTTCGTGGCTGGGAGAACTCGGAGTTACTCCCCACTGACTGTGGCTTCCGTGTTTATATTTAATGCGGTCGAACAGGTGGTGATGCATATTTTGGGGTACATGACGAGCTAGCGAGCGAAGTATTTTACCTTGGACCTATATTCTGTTCATAGTTTGTATATTATTAGATACACTTTTATTTCCGTATTTATACGGGAGATATGTCTCCCGTCTTGTACATTTCGTTTGTAGAATATTATTTCCGTTTTGTAAATGACCTTTTTATGTTATGACACCTTCGTTATGTATTATTATATTTCTTTTATGTATTTAAATAATTTTTTTTCTTTCCGCAAATTTGAGGGTGTCACAATAGGAGTATTGAATGTAACAGTATTAACGTGAGATATTGTGAAAGTAATAATATTAACGTGGGAGTAGTGAATGTTTCTCATTATTAATTGATAAGTTTTAAATCTCATCATATTTTAATATATATGTCATAAAAAAGTGTATTATAAATAATGGATGTATGAGTTAGACAAATCAAACGCAATTATATTTCATATAAAATAAATTTAAATGGTAAAGAAAGGTAGCCCGAACGGGGTCGGGCACCAAACATATTGCTAGGAGTTCGTATATTTTCTATCAACGGTTGACATCTTGAAAACTATGCCAACAAAGATTATAAAAAAAATGTTCATTTAAGTATTTTTCGATACAAATAAATTGATGTAGTGTTTTTTTTTACCATCCTCCAACGAAAACAAGTTTTCTAAGTATAAAATTTGAATATTAATTTGGCGAGTTATCATTTCAGACATGCCGATTTTGTCTGTAATTAAGACTGGAAAATGTTGTCATTATGTAATAAAGGTACTTCATATTGGTACGGAGAAAGTAATTATTTAAGGCGGTTAGTAAACATCGATGACGTTTTAGGAAATATTGACGGCGTTTTCATTACAAAAGACAATATTGCCCTTTTGCACTCTAACTCTCCCAAAAACAAACACAAACAAATTAAACTTAAAAAAAATTACAACAACATCAATTTTACTAAATCGATTATCATGGCGGACGAACAATCTTCGGTATGTTTGCAAACTAATCAAAACTTAAATTTTTTAATTTTATTTTTCCGAAATGTGTTATTTGTTTGTTGAAAATTATTTTTGTTAATTGATTTATGTTACGTTTTAGTTAATTCGAATTCAAATGTGAAAGTTTAAAAAAAAAATTGCAAAAAAATATCATGGTCAGACATTGAAATAAATGTCCAGACCATGCCTAGACATTGAGTTCAATGTCCAGCCATGGCCAGACGTCCAGTTTCAACGTCTGACCATGGTCAGACAGAGCTCAATGTCTCACCATGGTCAGACGATGAAACTGAATGTCTATCCATGGTTGGACGTTTAGTTTCTTCATCCCACCATGGTGGGATTTCAAGGAAAAAAAAATTCCCCCATGGTGGGACGTTGAGAGTTTCAACGTCTCACCATGGGGATATTTTTTTTTCCTGGAAATCTCACCATGAAGGGTGAAGATCTCGACAGAAAAAAATCTTGGGTTCTTTTTAAAAACTATTAACACAAATCTAAACAACACATAAACAACAACAAACAACAAAATTATTAGTTAACAAATCAATTTTGTGGGAATTAAATCCAACAACAAACCAAAAAAAAAAAATCATAAACAACAACAAATCTATTAGTTTAATTAAAAGTTTACAAATTAACAACAAGAAATTAATAACAAATCTAATCTATTGGGAAATAATAAACCAAAACAACAATCAAATTAACAAAAACTAATAGGAAAAGTAAATAGATCTAAGAAATTCAAAAAAAAAAAAAAGAGAAGAAGACATACCGGAGTGGCGGCCGGCGGCAAGGTGGTGAGAGTGGGTGGAGCAGGGGCATGCGGCAACGCAGGCTGCAGCAGCAGTGGCAGCAGGGGGTGGTGGGCTGGTGGCAGTGGCAGTGTGGAAGTGAGGTTGGTGGGATTGGGTTTTGGGTGCTTAATTTGAGAGAGTATAAGTGTAGAGAGAGAGGGGTAAGGGCAAGAGTCGTCTTTTTTATGAAAAGCGTCGTCGATATTTCCTAAAACGTCGTCGATTTATTACAATCGGGTTATTAATAACAAAATGTTACAGCTAAAAGTACAACTGAAATTGTTCACACTTTATTAGAAAATTGTTCTACTAACTATTTTGTCAGAAAGTGATGATATTTCTTATCGTAAATGGGTCACATATTGTCCATCTTAATTTCATACAGAAAAGGTCAGTCTTAAGGGATACTTACTCTATCTAATTATAAAACCAAGAATGATGTTAATTTTGAACATTATGTGTAGATAGACAGCGTGAACAAGCAAGATGTATTGCTGGAAGTGGTACAAGTAATAACATACCTAAATCTCTCCATCAGAAAGGGCTATATATCCTCTGATGCAGGCTGGTTCATGGATGGTATCCTTCCCTTCATTACTTCCATTCTAAAACTTAAAACTCGCACACCTATAATAAAGTTTATAATATTCGAAATTCAAATGAATTAATATGGCACAGTAACGACGAGGTCAGAAATGACAAGTTCAAAATCTATCGACATATATGACAAATATTTCGACTTTAAAGTTTAGCAATTTTCTAATTTCTTATCGGAACTGTAGCCAGGCTTTTCCCCTTCCCCCTCTCCCAATATTCAAATTTCCAACTCTTTATTTTTAGGAATTTGCAAATCACATTATATCAATTTGTATAACATGTGCAGTTTTTCATGTGAAAGATGAGCAGGGCAACAAGCTGTTGAATAAAGCAGTCCTGCACAACATTCAGCAGGTAAGCAAAAAGTAGAGCAATAACCTGTAACAAGGCAACCACTTTTAAGTCAAGTAGTTGAATTAGAAATAGAGCTGTTCAAATGCGAACTTGGGTGGGTGCTGGCTGGATGGGCATGAGACGGGTTCGCTGGTCAGGCCTGTTAATTCAGAACTTGCACTTCTTTTATCGGCTACTAGCTGAAGGACTTTTAAGAGAAATCGATGGGGGACATGACCCCCTAAATTTAATGTTCTTTAGCATTTCGGCCGCTATAATAGAATTTTGTTGAGATCTGCTCGTAATAGCTCTAATTAGAACGATGTCATTAATCATGAGAAAAATGCAGGCAATAGGCGGGGGAAGAAACAGCTCAATGTCACCTAAAATGAGTCGAAGAACAACAAAAGCCGGATCATCAACAGAGCACACTGCAATAGAGATGACAGCAACAGACAGGCCAGGCCTGTTTTCTGAAATATCAGCAGCCCTGGCTGATCGACAGTGCAATATAGTCGAGGCCCATGCTTGGAGTCACAATGCTCGATTAGCTTGTGTTGCTTACATTTCTGATCAGTCCTCTCTTACTCGTATTGATGACCCTCTTCGCCTTGCTTCTATTGAAGAACATCTCAATATGGTACTTGGGCAAACACTATGCATTATTCAATGCCCATTTTTTGTGTATAAAAAAGTGAACAACTTTAACTTCGTGACCATGCTAATAGACCTGGCAGACGGATCATGTGGATCGAGTACTAGATAGGTTAGTTTTGGTATGCTATTTCGTCCATGTTTGGGTTGTTCTATTCGGCTCAGGTGATATCGTTCGACTAGTCTTGTGAGCTCTACTGTTAACTTATAAAGTACAATGATTTGATCATAAGATAAGGTAAGACAGTCTTACCTGATCAATGTCACTTATAGTCTTACAAGTGAACTTGCTAGCTAACAGTAGCTCTCGACACAACTAGTAAATACTAAATAATAATGCTACCGGCAACATAAACTGTGCTTGTTTGTTGTTGGGTACCACATCTAGGTTCTCAGGGCAACCCCTACCCTGCCTGGTGACAGTATGAAGCAACAGGAAGTGAAGACTGCTGACGTGGTTGGCGGTGAAAGAACGACGATCACTAATGTAGAACGACGGCTGCACCAATTGATGCTTTCAGGTAGAGACTTTGACTTGCCGCATTCCGAACCTTCAACATCGCCACGCTCTCCCTTGGAGCGTCAGAGCCTTGATCATGACGTCACAAATGCTTTTGTGTCCATTGAGAGTTGTTACCAAAAAGGGTACTCGATTGTGAATGTCGAGTGTAAGGACCGATCTCGGATCATGTTTGACACAGTTTGTACACTCATTGATATGGAGTATGTCATCTTCCATGCTTCTGTGAGCTGTCGAGATGGGTACGCATTTCAGGTTGGATAATATTTGCTCTGGGCTAAACCAGTTCGTTTGATTTGAGAGTTTAGATCATACTCTATATAACATTATTGATTGTTTATTAATCAACGCAGGAATACTTTATCAGACACAGAGATGGGTCTCCCTTGTGTACAGAGAGCGAGAAGGATAGAGTCAGTAAATGCTTAGAGGCGGCGATAGAGCGAAGAGTTTGTGAGGTATGAAATCACTACATATGTAGCGAACGACACAGTGATCCTCATATCTCTTAAGTAGACCGGGTGAAACCGATTCACCAATTCAGGTGACCTATGGAATAATCTGACTCCAAACCCTGAAAAAAACTTGAAAATGACTTGAAATAGGTACTGAACTTATCGGCCCAGCTTTGTGAAACCCGATGTTGAAATGAATTGACCCGAACAAGCGCTTTTGTAATGTTTCCTTCAATTTCGGGGTAGCCAATGTTATTGCTGACGAGTACTACTAGGATCTTGGTTGATGAAACATTGAAGTCTAACTATGCTACATTTGACAGGGGGTTAAGTTAGAGCTGTGCGCAAATAACCGGGTAGGCTTACTTTCGGACATAACCGAGTCCTACGAGAGAACGGGCTAGCAGTGGTTCGAGCAGACATAGCAACTGAGGGAGAGAAGGCAATAAACGCCTTTTATTTGCGAGATGTATCTGGCAGGAAGGTTGACATGGAGTTTGTAGAATCAGTCAAGAAAGAGATGAGTCCCATTTCCGTACAAGTAAAGAATGATGAGACAGTGAGACCGAGCAGCCCCGGAAGTTACCATTTTTCCCTAGCAGACATGCTCAAATCTCAACTAGATCGCTTCTCTCATAGTGTACTGCTTTGAAATGTTCAGTTTGTTTTTAGATCTTGTAAATAAGTAGATCTTTTGGTTAAGCTGTAAGCCAAGTAAGGACGTTTATAAAAGGAAAAATAGATTAAAAGGTCTTTTGCTTCTTTCTATGATTGTATCCTGATTGTAAATAGTTCAGCAAATTATATATATGCAAGGAAATAAAATAGAGAACAATTGGTAGTATCTACTACATACATCGATACAATCATAAAATCATAAAATGCTCACAAATTTCCATATAAGATCGTCGTACAATGAGACCAACTAATAACCAGTATAACTAATGGGAAAAAAATTCAGCTATTAAAGCAAATTTATGATTGAAAAAAAAATCAGCTACTAAAGCAAATTTGTGCAGAACTCACATTGATATATAGCCCATATAATACACGTGCTGTTCACAAATTCGTTTCCTTAGCATCCTCGCCTGGATCTCAGAACATTACTTGCGACAGCACACATTTATCATATATGGCCGCCTCGGCTATCCGTGGGATAGCTATTGATCACCATTAGGCAAAAGCACAATCTAGGTTGAACCATCAGTGCGCAGTTATGTAGATCCCTGAAATAGTATTCTCAGACTCGAAAGCCCGGGTCTTGGTCCTTTCGATGATTAACTGGGAGAGTGGAACATGGGACATCTCCTCAAAACTCAAAAGCTATCAGTACTTTGGTTAAGAAATGGAATCAAATATATTCCTTATTTTTACTATAACCAATTCATGTTTCAATGTGAATATTTTGGCAGTTGCCAACAACAAAATTATGCAGTAAAAGCAATGTACATGCTCTAGAAAAAAATTAACAGGCCTCAAAATTCATGTGGAAGTGTGAAGCAACATTATATTGAAATAGTGTCTGGGTAGCTATGATGATTATCTGCTCCAGAGACATGAAAATTCTACTATTTAGAGATGCCAAGCTTGCTCAAGGCTTCTTTCATGTCATCGAGGTTGTGTCCTTGAGTCTGGAACACATTGGGGGTGTCCACCGGAACAACATGCTCTAACGGGTAGTTTCTAGTCACATGAAGTTTACGGGAATCGGTGCAGACATCCTTCAGCACCACTGTCTTGTGGACCCCGCCCAACAATCCTTCATAATCTGTGTCTCCTGATTCTCCCACAAAAACTACAAAATTCGACAGTTCTGTGCCCCATCGAATGTATAGGTACCTGGTGCAACATATATTATTTCAAAATTAGGACAATTCAACAAATTCACAAGTTTATAGTACAGAATAGTTACAAGTGCGCTCATTTAGCATTAAGAATGTATCCAAAGACCAGCGCTAGACCTATTACTTAGTGGCCAACCACACAATAACATCACCCGCTGCCTCGAGGGCTTCTGCAAACAGCAAAAAAAAAGGGGGGCGGATGTACCCGGCCAACCACATAATGAAAAATATGCGGTGAGTTGCATCAAAGGACAACATAAAAAATAATGTGCAACCAGTGTAGTGAACCATTTTACGTTAGTTGCCATCTATTTTGCTTTAGTTGCCACTTACTAAAGTTTCTATCAGAAATGAGTGCATATTTTGTTACGAGGGAGCGGGGAAAATAAATTATGGACCTGAGTGCTTGAGATCTGGAAGCCAACACAGGGATGACATTCAGTCTGGAACCATTTACGCAATGAATTGCGTGACAACGAAGAGCCTGAATCCTCATCAACTTCCTGAGCTCCTTAGCAGGAGGTGCCTGCAAATAAAGTAATGGCCTGACTTGAAAATAAATTATAAGATCTGAAAACAATCTGACAGAATATAGCGGTAGAAGAGAAAAGGGCAAAATGATATCAGCAAGAAAATCCTATCTAGAGACCCTCCAACAAGAACTAACTCTATCGAGTGAACTATACTAATCTAAAACTAGCTCACACGTAAGAATATAAGTTCTTAAACAAGATGGTTCATGGTTTAAATCCAAATAGGAAATCATAATGTGTATGGGAACCAATTGGGCCAGATGCAAATATAGTCATTGAGTGGTGAAACTCATGACTTGGGTTCGGAACCTGTCAAATAAACTAATTGAGACAAACAAAGCAAAGTCCTAAGAAACAGATTTAAGAAAGAGAAAGAAGTCAGCATTATAAGCCAGTAACTAGAGATAAATATAAGGTAAATGGACATTACTGATGCAAAATCATTCACTTTGAATGAAAAGCAATGGGCAGTAGAGCCAGCTTCATCCACACTAACAATCTGTCCAGCTGTCCCACCCTTTTTCTCGTTGACAGAAGCAGCCCACCTCAGTAAAGTCTTCCTCAAGCCATCGCCTCCCCAACGATAATTAATATGTGAATGGTAATCTTGATCCAGAACAAATGGGGAATCCGACTCCTCAGAGCCAATAGATGAATAGTAGAGCTCACTTCCACTATTACAAATAAATGCGTCAAAATCTCCGGGCTTCATGCCACCAGAAGACAAAAGAGTATTAACCTCTGATAATGTCATAGCTGTTGACAGTACAAATCCTATAGATCCTGTAGTTTTCTGTTCTCCAACAGAAGAAAATATTGCCTTAACGATTTGAAGAAGATCTGTTGTTTCATCAACGTCCAAAGCAATGACAAAAATATACTTCCTCCTCCTAATTGCTGGAAACTTATGGTTACCAGCATCAAAATTTCCTTTGTCCATAGGTTTCGACATTTTCGAAACTGCATTCTCAATTATTTTTCTCCTTGTGTTAGCTGAAGCTTCTTCAGACTCCAATGCATCATCAAAAGTGTTACCTCCTTCAGGCTTCTCGGTATCAACCGAGAACTTTAGATTCAAAGATATGTCCTGAATGTCTCTTAAGGAGTCACCGGGCGAGTCTGTGTCTGAGTTTTCAGATCCTTCGTCAACTCTTTGCCAGTTTGGTTGCCTAGGTTTGCAGCTGGCTATACGAGATAAATATGCCTTACAATGCTCTGGCCATGAAAAAAGATGGATGTTCTTCAACCCGTTTTGTCTACATTTTGCCCATAGCTGTTTGTCAGCAACAAGCTTTAGAAGTGCATCAGCAATAGATTGCTGATCGTGAGGATCAATGAGGAGTCCATTGTCCAGGACCTGCAATCAACAGTATGTCAGTATTCTACTTCAATCAGTAATAGTCCCTCCACCATATTAAAAATGTCTTCATTTGACCAATATTTTAACACAGTATGCATTTTGCTGGTCAAATGTTGTAAACTGAACAATATTTTCTCACAATATACAATGGTTACAGCTTAATGAAGGTGACATAAAAGTAGTAGTTTTGGTACATCAAACATGACAAACTTATATAGTAAATTAATAGACAAAGTTTATATAGGTTGACCAATAAAGTCAAATGGGATATAAAAATGTGATGGAGATAGAATGTATATTTTCTCAGCGCCAGGATAAATACAAACAAATATGAACATACCCCAATAATATCAACTGGGCCTCCATTCTTTGTGGCGACAATAGGCAAACCATAAGCTGCGGCCTGCAGAAGAGCATAGTTTCTGTAAGCTACCTAAATAAAATATCGATTTCAGGGAGACTTTAGCAATTAATCAGAGTGGCACCTCAATTAAAGTCAGTCCAAATGGTTCAATGAAAGCTGGGTTGATGAATACACCCTGTAAAGAGAAAAAAGTGCTGGAATAAGAATATATTAATTGAAAGCGAAGGCAAAAATTTGTATCCTTTTACAGTAAGCACAATCTGGATAATGGATTGTCACGCAACTGATGATACTTCAAAAAAATAACTAAAACCTTGAGCTTAAGTCTACCTCAGTGATTGGATAAGTAGACAATAAATTTAACAAAAAAGCTGTTATGATCTAATACAGAGAGAAAGTTGTTCACTAAAATTTTGCATGCTATATGCTGAACAAAGCACAGGCGACACTTTTATCATGAAAAACAATTGCATCAGCACATGGTTGTACTACTACAGCAACATCAAGGTCTAATTAACTAGTCCAACTTGGGAGATGGTGAAGGATACTTTAAATCAAGTTGATGCAATATGTCTGACAACTTACAAACTGCTTTTATATACCTTTGTCTTGGCAGCAAGACGATAAATTTCAGGAACTTCAGACTGTTTGTGGTGCTTAGGATATGCCACTTGACCGTAGAGATCATATTTGTCGATTAATTTCAGTATTGATATCAAAACGGATGCATTTGTACCAGACATTTCATCAATATCATCACGATTGCCCATTATCAATGTCTGGAGAAGGAAGGAAGAAACAAAATTATACAAAATATCATGTCTGCATTCGAACCACAATAAAGTTAGCGACAAGACATTTATAATTGGTCAGATTCATACCAGGTTAGCAAGTTCCCTGAGAGGACGGCACTCTCCAAATGCTTTGACTAATGTAGTGAGGTTCTTTTTTGGATCTGGCCTAGCCAAGGCAAGTATCATGGGTTTTCGTCGATTTGAGAAGAAACGCATTATCTGCCAGAAGTCCAGAGCAAAGGGTAAAGCCAGAAGAGTCAAGTTTACATCCAAATTGGTTAAGACTTGATATAACTAGAGAAATACACTACACAGAGTCACAGATCATGTCATAAACAGGCAAGATAGGCACATCGTCACTTCCAAAAACAAAAACAAAACAGAGAGTTGGGCCCACTGCAACTAGGCATCAGCTAACACGAACTATCATATGATACATATCTAGAAGAGACAAAAAGAGGGTATATCATGATTATCATCACTTGAATGAATTTAAGCTGAAGCAACAGTAACTCCCTGACCTCTGACCAAATGAAAGGATCGGGATTTGCTTTATCATCTTTATGTCCATCAAGATCTGCATCCATATCAGCATCATGTGGGGCAATATGGTGGAATTCCATACCAGGAGGAATTCTCTGCATATTTTTCACAAAAACTTCTTTTATAACCACAACAAACAAGTAATAACACTCACTAATAAAAACAGTAACAAAAAAAAATAGCATCATCTCAGTGCCTCGAAGTCTCCTGCAAATGGAGGCGTGAGAGGTCAAATGCATACAGCCATACCTCTGTGTTGTCACTACAGAAGGGTTGTTTCTAGATGACCCATAATAAAAATTTCCTAAGCAAAACCATGAAACAATTGTATCGGCCTGCATGGAATAAGAAATCAACGCAGATATACCAATAAAAAAAATACTTAAAACACTCACAGCCATGCGCGGCATAAATCTTCCATGACAGTTCACACCACGTCTCATTCTAGCTCTAAGTTTGCGTTCTAAAATCAGATCAAATCCATCATATAGTTGCCATTGCTCTTCGATTTCCTGTCTGGTACTTGTAATCACTATTTCGGAAGCATCAAGGCAAAGTTCCTCGGCCTCTATACGCCGCATGATTTTATATGTTGTGTTAATTTCATCTCTTGAAAGTCTCCCTTGTTTCAAAAGCTGTTCAAGCTTATCTCGACCAAGTGAATGACCAGTGAAAACCATAGGCACATTTAAAGCACCAGATAAAAGAGCTGCAGAATCCCCAGCATCTGCATAATGTCCATGGATTGAAGTGGGCCAGAGAGGTCTCCCCGCACCAATTAGGTCTCCAAGAACCTTAGACATTTGTCTTATGTGGCCAAGTGCACCATCAACAAATTCTGGTATGTATGGCCAAAGTAATTCCTTAGCCACATACTTGTCCTTTGGCCCAAATGGTATGCGGATGATATATGCACCACTGCTCTCACCAAGCTCTTCTGGGGACTCCTCAACACTTGTCAGCATCTCACAAGGTTGAGCATAACTCCAATCTACTCCAGGTCCTGAAACTTGTCTTGTCAGTAGGTCAACTCGGTAAACTCCAGGCATTGACCCGAGCGCCCTGGCAAGTTCTACTACGTATTTGACCTGAATAACCATCATAATGAAACACCATGTCAGATACGTTCTTTCGTGACTAAAAACTACACCTCCTATTCTTGGGGAAATGCTCCAGTTTACTTTTTGGGCTCATTCAATGGCCCCTCCCCAATCCAAAAGTCGTGAAGTTTTTAGTTGTGAGATTTCTTTCTAGGTCTCGCATATTGAAATCAAGCAACAGCATTTCACTTAACAATTGCTCAAGTCACACGCTCTCCTAAAATCAATTAACGTAGCAATTTGGGAGAATATGAGTGAGGGGTATGATAATGAAATCAAATCGAAGATGCACACATGAGAGTAGTAAAGCTACCTGACCACCCGTATCAGAATCTCTACCAAGCTCCATATTTTCTCCACGTATCAAGCCATGAAGGCTGCAAATAAAACTGGCTGTTAAAATAAATACAGAAGCATCGGAAACACCTCAGTCAAATAAAATACTTGCTGGAACAAATCCAACTGAAAATTAGGGGGATCAATAAGCATGACAAAAGAATTTCTAACGCCTTGCCTTATCAAAACAATGTAAAGTTTCTTCTCCTTGAAGTTATTAGCCCAATTCTCCATCATATCCACTGAACTTATTCTGCGCATTTTTCCTTTATTACTATCTTTTTGGAATGACATATCACCAACTGTATCACCCTTTTCTCCTTCTGACAAGTCTTCTGACATATCTGCTGTTGCCTCCCTGCGACCCTTTTCACGTTCCATACGGCGCTTGGCCAAACGTTGTACCTCCTCACTTTCAATCTGTATATAAATCAGTTTTGAGAAGAGAAAATTGGAAGCATAGATAAACAAAATTCAATTAAAAAAAATGAATGATATTAACTGACTTTGCTCGGACGATATGAGATCGTAAAAACCACTTATATTTCCAAGAGTAAACTACTCAATTATCATCTAAGAAACCTTATTTCATACAAGTAATGCAAGTTCTTATCAACTACTACAAGTTGACAGTACCTGTTTCTTCTTGCGAGCCAAATTCCATATCCTCCAGCATAGATTTTCCAACCTCGTATTCCTCTCTTGAGGACTTCGAGTTGAAGCCGCCTAAACATCAAACGATAACACAAGACCAGTGATAAGTACATCTGAAGTCTTACTAATAATTATCACTATTCAAGTTCATAAAGTTCATAAAAGTTGGAACTTTATCGCGCTTTCAAATCAAGCAAAAATGCAGCGAGATTCAAGATTGATGCTACAAGGATAGAAACGAGGTCATATTTTCAGGAAGCTTCACATCAGTGCGCTGTTTTCCTTTCAGCCCATTAGATCTTACAAAGGATACAAAAATCAACAAAAAGGAAAATCTTTATTGGCTAAACTAAATAACATTGGTTTATACTAAACGGTTAAGGTTAATCATATGTTTTATACCTTAACGAGAAACTTTGATTATTTACATTATCTTCCGCAAAATGCTACATTGAAATCTCACTAATAATTATATTTCCAAATATTCATCATACTCGCACGACACACACACGCTTCTTCATCATCCATTTTCTTGATATTAATTTTCTCCAACAGTGACGTGGCGATGTCACCTTTCAATGAATTTTAACCATGTCAAAGAACACACCATAATTGATAATAGAGATCCAACACCTTTCATTATCTCATAAAGCCTTCCTACAACCACTTCTACTCTCTTTAATCTTCACCTTCTACCTTCTCCAATCATATTCACAACACAAACGATGTACCCCGATCAATTTCTATACACCCCCCCTCCCCCCCACAATTTCCTACGAAAATCGAAAAAACAGCATACTTTAATTGCCATGTATGTTTCGAAAAACAATTAACACAGCACATCAGCCAATAATCATGTTTCTATTCACTTGTACCACTCCTAAGTAAAATCCTACACTTTAAAATGAATTAAAATTCAGATTGGAGGTTCAATATTTATTTTTTATTTTTTATATCTAAATGCTAGATTCAGTGATGGACCTGGGGGGGGGGGGGGGTTCGCCCCTCTGGCCGGATGAAAATTTCAAAGTTTATACTTCACTCGAGTGTACGTTAAATAATTAGTCTTTTGCCGCCCCCTAAAAATTTTCAGACCCTAATTTGAAATCCTGACTCCGTCATTGGCCACAATCCTACACCTTTAATTTTGGAAAAAAACATGAGAAATCAATTCCAAATAGAAAAACATGAGAATTCAATTCCAATACACAAAGAACAATTGCAGGTCGAATAAAAAGAATAGAATGGAATAAAAAAGAAGAGAAGATACGCGAAGCCAAGAGCGATGAAGATCGGTCTCATCAAAACCAGTAATAACTTCCTCAACAAAGTAACGAGATGGACTAAAATGCCCTCGCTCTCTTAGTAACAACGACGCCGCGCCGGATGGGTTTTTGTTCGTCTTCTTGTCTTTCGAAGATTCGATCCCCTGACCTCCCACATCTAATATGGCTTCCAAGTAACTGTTTACCCAATCATTTCCCGCCATTTTAATATTATTAATTAATTAATTAATCACTCATTCATTCATGAGAACCAACTCAATGTGTTTGTTGGCGTTCAAGGCTGAGTGATGACGATCAATGAAGGTATACATCTATATATATATGTGCCCGATTATCGAGGAAGATGTGGGGCCCCCGGTACAGAGATGATGATTGAATGGACGGTTTATGTCATTTACTTTGATACGTGTAAGATCCTACATTTGAGTCTTCCTTTCGTTTCATATCTTATTAGAATCATAACCATAATATATTACGGACTTTATATCGTATATTACTCGTACATATGCTGAGTATGCTTTATAGATGTCAAATTTTCCATTGTTTAAGCAATTTTGGTCCTCTTGAAATTGCTCAACATTATCTCCAGGGGGTGGTCATTATAAATTATAAAATCAAATCAATTATAAACTTAAAAAACCGATTTAGTAGTTGTGTTATAATATCATCACAAATTTCAAATTAAAATTGGAGTATCCGTCTTAATCTTATGTCGACATTGGCCCAATCATGTGATTTACACGAGCTAGCCTAGCCACATTCGTGTAAATCACATGAATCGGTCTCGGCTAATTCGTGTGTTTTACACAAATAGGCCACTAAAAAGAATTTTTTTTCCATTGCGTTTGTCTCATCGAGATAAGTAATTTGTAAAAAAATCATCAAAAACGGACACCCAAGCGCAAAGTTATGGTCGTTTGAAATTTTTCCGTATTTAATCGGAATTTTAAAAAAAAAATCAAATGATTTTTATTAGGTAGCGTTTTTTATATTAATTATCGTTAAATATTATACAAAAATTAACGTTAAAACGATAATGTTGTTCGTTAACACGTTAATGTTGTTCAATATTTCAATTGTTTTGAAATTAACGTTGAGCGATTTTATTTTTGAAGCGGTTTTAAAATTTGAATTTTAAAATAACAAAGGGGAAAGAACAAAGGTTAGTAGGTCAAATAACAAAGGGTATGAAAATAATTGTACAGGACGGGATGAGTAAAATGGGTGGCGAGATATAGCAAACCCCCTTACAATTCTAATTTGATTCAAAAATCCGAATACAAACATAGGCCAAGGCTTAGTTTTCTCCTTTCTAGGAATAAGAGACAGTACGTAGCAAGTAACCAAGTCGATCGACTTTGTCTTCATTTAGAAGTAGTATCTTCACTAATAAATTATGCACACTATTTGACATCGACTTTATCTCCATTAAGAAGACGTAGTATCTCGACCGGTAAAGTTATGCTCACTATTTGACCTCGTCACTTTGCACGGGTATATTCTATAAATATGAAAATAATCTATAAGGATTTGAACTCCACCTTATCTTTATAATTTGTACACCTCCAATTTTAACACCCTCATTTATTTAAGAGTCTTAACTAGACATTCCCAGATAAATAAGGGTGTCACTATCACGGCGCACCGTGGTAGTAATACCAAATTGAACAATCAAACATCATTTTATTATTATTAATCGGAACCAATTACAAGTTAACTACAATAAATTACAACTCTTACAACAGAAGTTAACCTATACTTACAAATGTGTAACTGATTATGTCTAGGTGAAGTCCAACTAGAGCTACTCGTCTACTAAAAGAAACTCTTCCATGTTCGCCCATTCCCGACCACATCCAGCCGAAATTATCATAAACTTGCTAAATAAATCTGCCACCCAAACGATTAGAAATCATCGAATGGAGCATAACATGCGGTAACGGATATATGCAATATTCCAAAAAAAATATAAGCACGCCAACCACTGGTTGAGTAGGGATCTAAACCCTGTAATAATAATAATTAACAACAATGAATACATAGTAATAACCATTGATAATAAACACAATACAACCGACAGCCCGACCTTCCGTCTCATTACGGGCCGACCGCCACCCATGTCAACAAGTATGACACAACTCCCTGACACCATGCTCATACCAATTTGGTACACTCCCCGACACCGTACCAACTCAATCATATCACATCGCCAAATACACACTGGCACAAATTCCTGTCACCCTGCCTCATAATATAATACGCAATGGCATATGTCCCTCTCACCCAGCCTCAAAACATTACAATAACGATACATTCACAAGCATACGATATAATCATAAGACGACGGATAATAAACAAGCTCAACAATAACCAAATCATCTCGTATGACCCAGATGTCGATCAACACCATATAGCATGTCGATCGACCATACTACAGCCTGTTGATCGGCTTCTTCGTTAGAAAACTAGTATTTGCTCACACTCAACTATTAAACACAATATTCACATGCATCTCAATTACGATATAATTTATATAAAATAATAGAGTTGAGTAGTAAATCCCTACTTGTCCGCAATCTTCCAAGCACAAGCACAAGTTTAAAACACTAACATTGATCCACTATGAATCCGTCACCTACACAAGCATCAATACGCATAACTACTACATAAGTAACCAACTAATCATGTACTTAACTTAGGCACATCACAACCTATCAGTAATCTCAACTTAAGACTAAACTCGACTTTTCCTAACTTTCGAGAACATGGCATACTCACTATAAAATGCATAACTTATTGTAGATACCTCAGTTCTACACCTTCCGCCAACAACCCAATGATGATTGGGCCGCATGTTTGGTACGCGGAACGATTTATAACAGTTCGTAAGTTTTTCGTCAAGTGATAGCTCAAACACTTGTGTCTACCCCTTAGTTGTCATCTACGCATCGGTACGGTCGTTTTGACAGTCATTAGAGTTCATTTGGAGTCCGGGTCAAAACTGCTTCATTTTCCAAGAAACCGTTTTAAAACTCCGAGTCGGAACGCTCGGGAATATTCTAGATATTTTATTTAATATTTTAAAATCTATCTTTTTGATAAAACTTATCTCGTATCTTTTAAAAAGAAAGTGTAGATTTACCACAATTCCATATAAGAAGCGTGATAATCTTTCTTCCGCAGAAGGAAACCTCTGGGGAAGAGGTGCATCACCTATTCCAAGACCGGTCCGGACCGGACCGGATAAACCCGCGGACCGGCTAACCACCTATTCCAAGACCAGAGAACAGACCGGTTAAGAGGGGGACCGGACCGGACCGGAACCCTTAAGGCCCGGTTTTTTCCGGGTTTGGACCGGACCGGCCCTAGTTTTAAAGGGTAAATTGAAATTTTTTAAAGTATGGACCGGATCGGACCGGACCGGAGACCGGTCACCATATTTTTTAGGACCCGGAGACCGGACCGGTATGTATCCGGTCTGGACCGGACCGGACCGGACCGGCCGGTCCGGGTCGGTCCGGTTTACAGGTCCGAGCCACTTTTTGTTCACCCCTAGCAGCACCTGCTGCGCCCCTTCCCCGACGTGTTTTCTCTGTTTTCATAATAGTTTCGAGATATCTTTCCAAAATTTGAGTCATTCCAAAACTATTTATATTTTCTACTATAAAATGAGAGCTCTGTTCTCACTTTTAAGGCACGCGAGTGTTCCGTCATTCTCTTCTCTCTTTGCGTTATAGACCTTGCTCTAAGCTTTTCAACATCTACGTGCTTGATCAATCGACCACGTAAGCTCAGATCCTTCTGGGTACCCGTCACGTTTGCATTGACCGACCAATTTGACCACTACACAATCAATCAATCAATTAATCAATAGATTTTTTGTTAATCCTTTAACGAGGGCACTTTCTGCATACATTCGAGTCGAGCTATCGCTAAAACGTTAACTTAGTTAATATGTCGTTCGTCAAACATGTAAGTCTGAGGGTATAAATCCCATATATTTATTTTTATTTATTATTCGTTCAATTAATGTAAGATTCACGTCAAAATAAATTCAAAGTCGATTTTAATCAAAACTTTTTTATAAAATCTTTTTAGCAGTGATCATGACGTTGGGAAGAATCTCAGCATCAGCTACACCTTCTGGGAAGATCGCAGCATCTGGTGCGCCTCTTCCAAAGGATGCCCTGCTACTGCTCTTCATTTTCTTTTTTAGGGGAATCATTTCACTCCTCTTTCTTTCTTTCAAACACTTATACATGTCTGGTCATTTCAAACACTTATACATGTCTGGTCATTTCAAGCACTTCCACATGTTTGGTCATTTCAAACACGTATACATTTCCTTTAAAGATTCTTTTTTAAGGGGGTAGCTCGTTTTGCGCCAGTTTAGGCCACCAATATGCTACATGTAAATTATGTGATTTCTATGTGATTTTCGATAGTATGACGGCAGAAACCGTCGTCTACCAAACCTGTTTTCTAGACTAACCTGCAAGAACAGAAAGAACACCCGACAACAAAGGCACTCTGTAACACCCGCAAATGTACCCTATTTGTAATTTAAAAATATTATACGGATACTTTTCAGCGTAATTTTAGATTTAGTCTAGAACTTAGTTTCCGTGTCTAATTTAACAAATCCGAGTTCATTTTCGGTTTTTACTCGAAATTCTGTGTGAGTTACGCCTTAAGGCGCTTTTTGGCTTTTTCCCATATTTTCCACTTACTCACCTTATGCCTCCTTTAAACCCTAACTCCCTCATTCTTTTCCACTTACTCCTTCTTCCTCACCAAGCCACCAAAACCCAAAACTTCATTTATGCATCAACTCAAATTCCTCGCTACTCCTTCATTACTCACTCAAATCTCCTTATTTTCATCTTAATCTTCCGCTCTCATCGTCCTCTACCTTTTGTGGTAATAAAACTACCGTCTTTCTCACTTTCAATTTATCCGTCTTTCTCAAAGGTTAATTATATTCATCTTTTGTCGTCTTTTTATACGTCGAGACCTTCAAGACCCCGACAAAGAATTACTATCTAGTGGAGGAAGGCTTAGAAATCGATTGAAGACGTGTAAAGGTACGGTGAAGGGTTACTCGATATCAATACGTGTTTTAATGTGTTTTTGATGTTAGTAAATGTATTTAGAATAGGATGAGTATTCATAGGATTTGTGTTTGTTGATGATGGTTGTTGTTTGTTGATAGTTGTTGATGATTGTTGATGATAGTTAATGTTTATTGATAGTTGATGATGGTTATTGGTGTTTGCTGAAGATTAATGTTGAAGTGTTGTTGTTCTCGGGTGAAAGTTGTTCCCAGCCGGCCGACCGGCCGCTGGTCAGCCGACCGGCTGGGGACGCGGCAGAATCAAGTTTCATTTTTGTGTTGCGTTGTTCCCAGCCGGGTTCCCGGCTGCCGGTCCCCCTGACCGACTGGGAGCTCGCTGTGTTTTTGATTGATTTTCGTGTGTTGATGAGATGCCACCCGGGTAGCCGGTGGCCGGTCCACTTGACCGGCTGGCACCCCGCTGTAATTCTTTTCTATATTTTCTTATACTTTCATTTATAATAGTTTTTATGGTTCGTTTATCGTGTAAATTTACGTAATAGCTTTAAATATTCATGTTTAGAATATATGATATCCCATTCGCTTGTATCGCATGTTTTGTGACGGTTTTTCATATATCCCCCTTTGTGTCGGTTTTACATATGTTATGATTTGAGCACTAATTGTTATGTGTTATGACCTCTCATTCCCCGGCTACCTCCTCGCTCGTTAGACTGGAATGTTGGAACGAGGAGATGTATCCTTAATGCTTAAATGCATGTTTTAGTGAGGAAATGACGACGTTGTTGGGAGGCAAACGCAATGCGTTGATCTACCCGGCCGTCAAATGTCGTATATTTGCGAGGTGGTGTCATTGCATGTAGCGTACCGCTTGTTTATGATGCTTGTGCTCTTTCCGCCTCTTTCGTGAAGGTTGACCAAATTTGGGGTACTCGGCTTCTGTGTTTGACCGAGTCTTGGATGCAAAATGTTTATCGCATGTCGAATCGGAAAATGTGATTCCGAGAGTCTGGCCAGGTTTAGACTAGGACCGTATTATTATCGTCGTCCTACCGGGAGGAAATGATTCTACATATACGAAATGTTAATCGTGTATGCGTTCAGGGAAATGTTTATTTTAATCATACTTGCTATGTAAATGTGTAAGAACATTCGGTGCCATGTCGTGGATTGGACGTCCATAGTGTCCCTAGAGTTGATTCTTTTGACTATCGACTGTCTCTTGAGATTAAGGCAGTTTTTGGGTGACTTTGGTTTCTTTCTCATGGTCGACCGTAACAGGAGGCTAAGCAGATTTTTACTGGGCCATTTCATACTGTGCTTGTATCTGCAGGATTCGAGTTGAAGAAAATATCCAACCTTTATAAGTTTTTGTTATTTCTCAGGGCCACTCGAGGAGTTGTAACTGAAATGCATGGTCATGCTCGAATAATGATTCGTTAATCAGTTAGGTTACTCTCTAGTCGGGAAAACCACTCTTGATATAGATCACTTGTTAAATACGACCTTTGTGAATACGGACTTTGCAAATTGTTTTACATTGAGTGGGAGAAACTTTGGATATGAGAATCGGTTATCGCACATACACTTGTAAGGACAAGTGGGAGATTGTTAAAGCTAGTGTCCTCCAGAGTTAGTGTGATAACGTGTATAAATCTCTTACAGGTTCACAGGGTATACTTAGTATTCTTATCAGTTGATTAACGTTTATCGATAACGGTTGGCTTGCTAGAAGTTTGACGTTATTGTCATTTTAATGGCGGTGATCATCTGGTCCCTAAAAGTCACACCTAAAGGATGTGTTTGAGAGATATGATTATATGAATAATATAATCATATTGATGACTTATACGACTAAAAGGTTAGTCAATGTATATGACTAAAAGATTAGTCAATGAAATGATGATACAATTATTTAATACGATTAAATAATACTAGCTAAGACGAATTAAATGTTAATTCGTAATTGAATATAAACTGTTATATTTAATTGATGTATATAATGTAATTATTTAATACGATTAAATAATGTAAGCTTAAACGAATTAAATGTTAATTCGTAATTAAATATAAACTGTTATATTTAATTAGCAAATTATATATTATTCGATATTGTCATAATAAATGATGTCAGACCGGTATTAATAAATCGACTACAAGATGTTGTATGGACTTATTAATATGTGACAAAATAAATGACAATAATAATACATACACATATTATACATTAAATAAATAAAAGAGGGAAGACTCCTATCTTGACTTCACTACCTAAAACAAGTAGAAGAAAAAAGAGGGAAGACTCCTCCCTCTACTCTACTACTACTTTGGACGGTCAAAAGAGGAGAGGAGGAGAGTTTTATATAAACTCTTCTTCTCTACATGATCATGATATAACTTTTCACAAAAAAAAAGTTACCAGTAATTTTTGGTGTTCATTCTAGCATAATAAAAAGGCATTTCTCAGAGCATCTTGGGTGCAACGATTAGGAGAATATCGATCTCGATATTTGTTCTTAGGCCATATTGCTAGGACCGAAGGTTGATTCTAATCTTTATGCATTTCGTTTATGACTCGTATTTCATATATCATAATTTCGTTATAATCCTTAAATTTCATGTTGAAATATATCGATATTTCCCACATAGACGTTCTTAGCTAGTTTGCTAAACAAATTTTATGTTTGATAACGTTTCGTGAGACTATGTCTCTTTGTAGTACGTTATACTTCAACTTGTATTTATTTGACTTTCCTCATACTCTTCCTTTAGCATGTAAAAAGGTTTCAAAAATATCGTATTTTCCGCTATATAAATTGCATGCTTGTTATGTTTTATTTCCGCTATCACGAGGGATGTCACACACTCTGGCCATCATGTACATCAAACTGAGGGCGCTCGTCAAAAATAAAATCCAAAAATCCAAACTGGGGACTTTCGCCCAAGACAAAGTCAACATATACAAAAACAAACACCTCAAGGTAAGCTGAGGGCTCGACTCCCGCCACCTCGATCTTTTGCAAAGATCAAATGACTCTTTTTTGACGATCGTTCGTCATTTGTCAAAAGCCGGGGGCTTGACACCTGCCACCTTGATAAGTGAATATTTGTATGATTTTAACCCCCACTTTAGCTCGGTTTTATATGTCATTTGTGCTTTGTTAAGCCATTTTATGAGCTAATATCGTCTTCCAGGCGAATTCCTGTGTTCTAACCTGTTTTGTAGGGAAAGTGACGTTTCTACGCCTTTTTTCTATATTCCCGAGCATTTGCCTAGAACCCGACGATTTGAAGAAGAAAGCTTGACCATATCAAAGGCATTTCAAGAAGGTTCACTAATTCGAAAGACAGAAGGAGCAAAGACAGTTTCGTAGTTGTCGGAAGATCAATTAGTTAGGCGGAAGGAATCATCGCTTTACATCAAATCCTATCAACAAACCCGATTGGAGAGGTCAAGGGGAATGATGGAAGTCAAGTGAAAGCGAAGGAAGATGAAACGTTAGTCAAGAGCTTCTAGATGTCCACTTACCCGATCGGGTAAGTGTGTACCCGATCGGGGATGTGTGCTGATCCGAGCATGACGGCTACAACTTCCTATCTTTGTCCTATGTGTTTAATGCCCGACCTCTTCTCCACGAAACCCTAATACTATAAATAGATGCTCTAGCCCTCTTCTCAAAGCATTCACATCCATCTCAATCTCTATCTCATACAACTCACAACATCTCCTTTCTTTTCTCTTTAGTTTTTAGTCTTTCTAGTTTAGATTTCCTTCTTCTTTTGTCTTTTGTTCTTAGTTTATTTCTGTCCATTTCTTATCAAAACATTAGTTTAGTTCAATAAGAATTTCAATCTTTGTAGTCTACTTTGTTGGGTACAAGTATTGTAATTCAAGGAACGATTATTTTATGCAAAGGATTTCTATTATCGTTATCACTTCCATTGTTGATCGTCCCTAGGTATTCCTAATTTATCCTTTGTTTAAAGTTCTTTATGTTCCTTATTTGATTGTCATTTTCTATTCATATTATTCTAAGATTCATTTTTATGTTGTTATAATCATAAATTCATTCCTTAGATTGTCAAATAGCGTCGTTATTATCACCACATAGAGAGTCTAAAGTATTGTCAAAAACCAACTAAATATGTCTATCCTAATTTTCATTGTTAATATTCTTAAACATAAACATAATCATGAGTGAGTAGTCACCTTTCTAGGGTGTAGGGTAGTCATGTTGGATTGATTAAAAGATGATAATTGGATAAAAGAAATTGTGCTTTTAAAACATTGTGTCTATGCATGTTTGGACTTTAACGATAGTTGACGATTCTTGATCACAATCATTGACTAGTATGGAATTCTTTTCCAAGGTAGACATACGAGATTTGAATAGAAAAAGCATGACATAGTGGATTAAGACCTAGTAAATCGCCTAAATGCCTGCTAGACCATCTGATCTATGATTGTAATGAACACACCATTCTTACGAACACGCAATGAATTATTTGCATATCCTAAATCCAATTTCATCAATATGTAAATCTACATGTGTGAACCTACTTCCCTAGATGCTTCTCATTATTGTTATGTCATCATTTGCTTTATTGTTTTCATTTTAGTTTGCTTTTATTTTGTTTTTATTTATGTTCTTCATTAGTTTAGAATTCAAAACCTCAAAACCCAGAAAATCTTTAGATAAAACTCAATTGTGAGACGATTCACAATCCATAGGAAATATCATCTCCCTGAGGATCGACCCCTACTTCCCTAATTACATTAATTTGTTATTAGCCTAGTCTGGGTAAATTATCTTTGCATCGGTCTTGCGACAGACTCGATCAAATTTTGGCGCCGTTGCCGGGGAGCACGGTTTAATTTCTCTTTTTTTGTGAGTTTAATCACGATTAGTTTTATCTAGTCTTTAGGAATCTAAATTCCTTTAGACCTCTCTTGATTTTTCATCTTAGCTTTTCAATCTTATGCCCAGATCTTCTAGACTAGGGACCCCTATTCCTTTAGACCCCGAACTAGAAAGAACTCTGCGTAGGAAATTAAAGCTATTCAACGAAATTTCAAAAGCTTCTGATATTTCAAGTTTAGATCGTATTCGTGAGAAATACTCGTATATCTTACCTAATCTCGAAGTAGAAGAAGATCCATTTTCATCTCCATTTCAAAAAATCAATCAACTTTCAACCAACATTCCATCTTCATCTTCACAAACAAAAATGGTTCGACTTTCCGACCATTCCAAACCCACCGCAGATACACTCCCAAAGGGTATCGCTACATCTCAAATTACAGCCCAAAACTTCGAAATCAAACCTGCCTTCATCAATCTGATAGAAAGAAATCAATTTGGTGGCAATGCCACAGAAGATCCCAACCTTCATATCCAAAACTTCTGTGACTATTGCTCCACGATTAGACAAACTGGAGTATCCCAAGAGCAGATTAGGGAAATGCTCTTTCCCTTCTCTTTAAGAGGAAAGGCAAAACTCTGGATCAATAGTCTTGACCGAGTTGCCTTAGGAATAGTCGACTGGGATGGTCTAGCTCTTGCTTTCTATCAAAAGTACTTCCCACCAGAACGAACCGCACTCTTACGGAGTCAAATCACTGGATTCCGTCAGAGAGGCGACGAAAGCCTTTATGAGGCATGGGAAAGGTACAAAGAATTACAAAGATAATGCCCTCATCATGGCCTTGATTCATGGTTCCTGGCTATCACATTCTACAACGGTTGTTGTGGCGAATCGCGTCGTATCCTCGACTCCGCTAACAATGGTCGTTTCGATCAAATCGATGTAGAGATAGCTAGTGCGACTATCGAATCAATGGCAATCCACGATTCTCAGTATAGCAACTCGCATGCTATGCCACTCAAAGCCAAGTAGGACGATTCAAGTAAAGTAGCACTCCTGGAAGCCCAATTAGCCCTTCTGCAGCAACAAGTAGGAAGCTCTTCCCAATCCAAGGAACATATCAACGTCACTAACCACGTAGTGGTATGCGAGACATGTGGGGTTGGAGGGCATAGTTTTCAAGAATGTAGAAGTTCAATAGAGCAAGTCAATGCCTATCAAGGATATAGGCAAGGCAACGCTTTCTCAAAATTCTATAACGAAAACACTAAAAACCACCCTTTTTTGTCCTACAAAAGCACTAACGTTCAAAATCCCCACCAACAAATTCAACAACCATTCATACCACACCAACAAAACCCTTACAATCCATCTGGTTTTCAAAACCAGAGACCTTCATTCCAACCTAACTTCAACCAACCATACCAAAATCAACCTCAACACCAACCACCTCAAATTCAAGGCCAACCTAATGACTCAAGCTTGAGCAAAATTGAATCCATGCTTCTACAAGTTGTTCAAAAGCAAGATTCAATGTTTGCTCAACTTCAAAAAAGTGATCAAGCTCAAGATGCTGCCATCAAGATGCTTGAAACTCAAATGGCCCAATTGGCTGCGTCTAATGCCCAAAGAAAACAAGGCCAACTCCCACCTCATGGTGAACAACCGAGGGACACCGCAAATGCTATCACTCTTAGATGTGGTACCACTTATGCGGAACCTCAGCAACCCAAAGAACCAACAGTTGAGCCTTCACAAGTAGAAAGCCAAAAAGAAACCCAACCATCCACCGCTAAGGAAGCGGAAGACAAACATGAAAAGAAGGATGAACTCGAAGAGGAACCCATCAAAATTCAATTTCCATTTCCCCAACGTTTGAGGAGAAATCATAAGGAAACCCAGTTCGGTAAGTTCATGGAAGTAGTCAAAAACCTCCAAGTAACGGTTCCCTTCACTGAATTAATCACTCAAATCCCTTCTTACACGAAATTTATGAAGGATATCTTAACAAAGAAGAGGACTTTAGATGATGTTGAAATCATCGCATTCACCGCTGAATGCAGTGCGTTATTGCAAAATAAGTCCCCTCCTAAGTTAAAGGATCCTGGTAGTTTCTCTATACCTTGCACTATAGGCACCTACACTATTGATAAAGCTTTATGCGATCTAGGTGCTAATGTAAGCGTCATGCCCTATTCCATCTGCAAAAAATTGAATATGAGAATTCTTAAATGCACAAGTATCACCCTGCAAATGGCAGATCGTTCTCTAAAACAACCTATGGGAGTTTTAGAAGATGTACCTGTCAGAGTAGGAAGATTTTTCATTCCAGTCGATTTCATAGTGTTAGATATGGCTGAAGATTCGCAAATCCCTATCATTTTAGGAAGGCCATTTCTACACACTGCGGGAGCAGTAATCGATGTCAAGAGTGGAAAATTGACATTAGAAGTAGGTGATGATAAAGTCACCTACAACTTAAACAGTGCAATGAAGAGCCCTATGCTTGAAGAGCCTTGCTGTTTCCTTGACATTGTCGACTTAATCATTGATGAATCTCTGTATCCATCAATAATTGAGGATCCTTTAGAAGCAATTTTATTGTTAGAGGATATCTCTGAGAACAACAATTTTGAGATCAGTGAGCTGGAAAGGGACTTGACTGGAAAAGAGATACCATCTGAAGAAGTTGAGGAGTTCATAAGCCTAATTGATGCCCCTGCCAAGGCAGAAGTGCATAAACCTGAACTTAAACCTCTTCCCTCAAATCTAAAATATGCCTTTTTAGATGAGTCTGAATATTGCCCAGTCATAGTGAGTGCTCTCCTAAATGAAAACCAGTTGAACTCGCTATTGACTATCTTGAGAAAACATAAGAAGGCAATAGGATATAAGCTTGAAGATCTCACTGGCATAAGCCCTGACTTTTGCATGCATAGAATCAACTTAGAAGAAGGCCAAAAACCTTGTGTTCAAGGTCAACGCCGTCTTAATCCTAACATGCAAGAAGTAGTTAAAGCTGAAGTTATGAAATTGCTAGATGCTGGCATAATCTATGCAATTTCTGACTCGAAATGGGTTAGCCATGTCGAAGTTGTTCCCAAGAAAGGAGGAACAACAGTAGTCAAGAATGAAAAGAATGAGCTCATCCCCACAAGAATTGTGACGGGATGGCGCATGTGTATTGACTACAGGTAGTTGAATCAATCAACTCGAAAAGATCACTATCCTCTGCCCTTCATTGATCAAATGCTAGAGAGGTTAGCTTGCCACAAATATTTCTGCTATCTAGATGGTTACTCAGGATTTTTCCAAATTCCTATTCATCCTGAGGACTAAGAGAAAACCACCTTCACATGTCCCTATGGTACTTTTGCTTATCGCCGAATGCCATTTGGCCTGTGTAATGCACCTGCCACTTTCCAGCGTTGCATGACTAGTATCTTTTTCGATTTTGTTGAGACTATCATGGAAGTCTTTATGGACGACTTTAGCGTCTATGGCATTTCCTTCGATAATTGTTTGACAAATCTATCGAAAGTGCTGAAACGCTGTGAAGAAGTCGACCTTGTTCTCAATTAGGAAAAATGTCACTTCATGGTGAACGAAGGTGTAGTTTTAGGACACATCATTTCTGAGAGAGGTATTGAAGTGGATCGAGTTAAGATCCAAGTTATTGAACAACTGCCACCACCTGCTAATGTAAAAGGAATCAGGAGTTTCCTTGGCCACGCCGGTTTTTACCGACGGTTTATAAAAGATTTTTCTAAAATAGCCAAGCCCCTGACTGAGCTCCTTTTTAAGGGTGCACCTTTTAATTTCACAAAGGAATGCCTTGAGGCATTCAACAAAATCAAACGCGCTTTAATCACCGCACCTATAATCCAGTCACCTGATTGGAATCTTCCATTTGAGCTTATGTGCGATGCGAGTGATTATGCCGTTGGAGTTGTTTTAGGGCAAAGAAAGGAAAAGTTCCTTCATGCAATTTACTATGCTAGTAAAATCTTAGATCCTGCCCAAATCAACTATGCCACCACTGAAAAAGAACTTCTTGCCATTGTCTACGCTTTAGACAAATTCCGTTCTTACCTTATAGGATCGAAAGTCATTGTTTACACTGACCATGCTGCTTTGAAATATCTGCTTTCAAAGAAAGAGGCAAAACCTCGACTTATCCGATGGATCTTACTCCTTCAAGAGTTTGATCTAGAGATCCGGGATAAGAAAGGAGCAGAGAATGTAGTCGCTGACCATCTCTCAAGGATAAGAGTAACTGAAATAGGATTGCCAACACCAATTAATGATTCGTTTGCTGATGATTCATTAATGGCGATTACTGACTCTTCTCCTTGGTATGCTGATATGGCCAATTTTCTTGTCAGTCGACAGCTACCTTCTGACCTTTCTTATAACCAAAGAAAGAGATTTTTGCATGATGCAAAATTCTTTGTTTGGGATGATTCTTATCTTTTCAAGCAGTGCTCAGATGGTCTTTATAGACGATGTATCCCCCAGTGGGAAGTTAAAGGAGTTTTAGAAGGATGCCACTCAACTGCTTATGGTGGTCATCATGGTCCGTCCAAGACCGTAGCCAAAGTCTTGCAATCCGGGTTTTTCTGGCCCTCGATGTTTAAAGATTCCAAAGACTTTGTTATGGCTTGTGACGCTTGTCAACGAATGGGTCAAATATCCAAGAGACATGAAATGCCTCAAAACGGCATACTAGAAGTTGAGATATTCGATGTCTGGGGTATTGACTATCAAGGACCATTCCCTTCTTCTAACGGAAATCATTATATCTTAGTCGCTGTTGACTATGTTTCTAAGTGGGTAGAAGCAACTGCCACCCCCACTAATGATGCTAGAGCTGTGATACGACTATTTAAGAAGATCATCTTTCCACGTTTTGGTGTACCCAGAGCCGTGATTAGTGATCGACGAACTCATTTTGGAGAAAAGCAGTTAGACACTCTGCTTGCCAAATATGGTGTGTATCACAGACGAGGATTAGCCTACCACCCACAGACGAGTGGTCAAGTAGAAGTCTCAAATAGAGAGTTGAAAACAATTCTTCAGAAAGTAGTCTCAAGATCTAGAACCGACTGGAGTAATAAGCTCGATGACACCTTATGGGCTTATCGCACAGCTTTCAAAACCCCGATTGGGACATCTCTCTATCGGTTGGTTTATGGAAAGGCCTGTCATCTTCCTGTCGAGTTAGAGTATAAAGCTTACTGGGCTATCAAAGAACTCAACTTAGACACTAAGCTTAGCGCTGATAGAAGACTTTTGCAACTCAATGAGTTAGAAGAATTTCGTTTGCAAGCCTATCAGAATTCTAGAATTTATAAAGAGAAAACGAAGCGTTGGCACGACAAGAGTATAATTAAGAAAGAATTTAATGTCGGTGACCAAGTACTTCTTTTCAACTCCCGTTTGAAAATTTTTCCGGGAAAACTTCGATCACGATGGTCTGGACCATTCACTGTCACATATGTTAGCAAGTACGGCTATGTGGAACTAATAACTAGCAATGGTGAGAAATTCAAAGTCAATGGACACAGACTGAAACTTTACTATAGCAATTCTATCATCGGATGTTTAGATATTGTCTATACGGAGCGTCCATCCCCAATCCAATGATTTCATAGGAAAATTCGTCGAGCAGGACGTTAAACAAGCGCTTCTCGGGAGGCAACCAGTGTTTTTCCCTTTTTGCATTTCTTATTTTTGCTTTTTCCCTTTTACGTTGTTTTGTTAGATTTCTTTGCAGATGAAAGAGTTTTTGAAGAATCTATGAAGATCTTCCTTGTCATGTCCAAAAAGCTAGCTTGGGAGAGTCCGCGCTGGCTAGTAAACTTCATTCTTCTTTCATTTTTTTCCTTTCTTCCCATTAAACATCTCGTTGCATGTTTAGTCTTTGTGCTCACATTGAGGACAATGTGATGTTTAGCTTGGGGGAGGGATTGCATTTTCCCATTTTGCATTTTAGTTGATCATTTTTCAAATTTTGAATAAGAGAAAGAGAAGATTTTAGAGAGAAGATTTTTAAATTTTGAACACAGTTGAATGCTTTTCATACTTTGCTTGCTTATTTATTATGCTATCATGTTACATTTCCCAAACTTAGAACTTTCAAACTATAATGATTCAATATTCTTTGAATTATGCATACATGGGGAAGTCTTGTACACAGTAGGCATGGAATGAATCTATAGATGCGTACGCTTGATCTTGACATTTGGCAACTACATATATTGTAAGGTAGAACCTCCTTAGACTGGTACATCTATACCTAGTCTCAAATAGGTGTGTGTAGTTCTCCTTGTGATGTGTGTCATGTCAAAACGCATAAGTATGGTTCTCATTTCATTTCTATAAGCATTGCATTCATGATTCACTATGATTTGAAGCCTTTTTCACTTTAAATTGCCCCTCAAAATTAGCCCCTTCATACAAATGCTTCACAAAAATAATAGCTACATGTAAAAACTGCCTACCTTTTGAGCTAGTAGCTAGACTATGGTGTGTGGGTGCTATTTTGAGAAGATTTGTTCTTATCGGTCAAAGTGAATTTGGAAGAACGAAATTGTTCAAAAAGTGATGTTGTGTTCGAAAGAGAAAAAAAAAAGAAGAAAATTTGAGAAAGAAAAAGAAATAAGAGAAGAAGTTGTGAGTATCTCCTCAAAATGTCAAATCAATAGAAGGAGTTTACCCTTGTGTTTCGTGTGTAATAAGTCAATCTGTTGCTTCTGGCTTTGTTGTTCGTCTTTTGGAAATTCATCGAAAGTTTGGATTGAGTATTCATTTATCATTGGTCAGTTGCTAGCTCATTCTAACCTTCACATGACCATAACTATTTGTCCACGTTTCACCCATTTCCCAAAACCTTCTTCTTATTTTTCGGCTTCTTTTCTATGTGCATTGTCATCTTTGACTTGTGTTTTGAATTGTTTACCATATTAGACTGCGGACACATTTTCATAAGTCGTAGATAGGTGAGTGTCTCAAAAACATTTACACATAAAGAAATCACCTTTTGCATAAATGAGTGTTCGAGTGTGCCGTGAGAGTCCATTTGTCAAAAAGATCATGCAAGAGCCGAAAATTCTGTAGTGAAATTCTTTGTGCTGCGCCGTTATGTAAATCTCAGCCATGTTTATGTATCATTCTTGCCCACGTTTTTTTTGGGTTATGATTCATTATGTTTTCAAAGTTTTACGTTGAGATTTGTTTCTTGATGGTGTAGTAGCCAATGCTTGCAACCTTGTCCTGGTATTGTTTGTTATGTTTGCTTGAGGACAAGCAAAGGTTTAGCTTGGGGGAGTTTGATAAGTGAATATTTGTATGATTTTAACCCCCACTTTAGCTCGGTTTTATATGTCATTTGTGCTTTGTTAAGCCATTTTATGAGCTAATATCGTCTTCCAGGCGAATTCCTGTGTTCTAACCTGTTTTGTAGGGAAAGTGACGTTTCTACGCCCTTTTTCTATTTTCCCGAGCATTTGCCTAGAACCCGACGATTTGAAGAAGAAAGCTTGACCATATCAAAGGCATTTCAAGAAGGTTCACTAATTCGAAAGACAGAAGGAGCAAAGACAGTTTCGTAGTTGTCGGAAGATCAATCAGTTAGGCGGAAGGACTCATCGCTTTACATCAAATCCTATCAATAAATCCGATTGGAGAGGTCAAGGGGAATGATGGAAGTCAAGTGAAAGCGAAGGAAGATGAAACGTTAGTCAAGAGCTTCTAGATGTCCACTTACCCGATCGGGTAAGTGTGTACCCGATCGGGGATGTGTGCTGATCCGAGCATGACGGCTACAACTTCCTATCTTTGTCCTATGTGTTTAATGCCCGACCTCTTCTCCACAAAACCCTAATACTATAAATAGATGCTCTAGCCCTCTTCTCAAAGCATCCACATCCATCTCAATCTCTATCTCATACAACTCACAACATCTCCTTTCTTTTCTCTTTAGTTTTTAGTCTTTCTAGTTTAGATTTCCTTCTTCTTTTGTCTTTTGTTCTTAGTTTATTTCTGTCCATTTCTTATCAAAACAATAGTTTAGTTCAATAAGAATTTCAATCTTTGTAGTCTACTTTGTTGGGTACAAGTATTGTAATTCAAGGAACGATTATTCTATGTAAAGGATTTCTATTATCGTTATCACTTCCATTGTTGATCGTCCCTAGGTATTCCTAATTTATCCTTTGTTTAAAGTTCTTTATGTTCCTTATTTGATTGTCATTTTCTATTCATATTATTCTAAGATTCATTTTTATGTTGTTATAATCATAAATTCATTCCTTAGATTGTCAAATAGCGTCGTTATTATCACCACATAGAGAGTCTAAAGTATTGTCAAAAACCAACTAAATATGTCTATCCTAATTTTCATTGTTAATATCATCTTAAACATAAACATAATCATGAGTGAGTAGTCACCTTTCTAGGGTGTAGGGTAGACATGTTAGATTGATTAAAAGATGATAATTGGATAAAAGAAATTGTGCCTTTAAAACATTGTGTCTATGCATGTTTGGACTTTAACGATAGTTGACGATTCCTGATCACAATCATTGACTAGTATGGAATTCTTTTCCAAGGTAGACATACGAGATTTGAATAGACAAAGCATGACATAGTGGATTAAGACCTAGTAAATCGCATAAAAAACCTGCTAGACCATCTGATCTATGATTGTAATGAACACACCATTCTTACGAACGCGCAATGAATTATTTGCATATCCTAAATCCAATTTCATCAATATGTCAATCTACATGTGTGAACCTATTTCCCTAGATGCTTTTCATTATTGTTAAATCATCATTTGCTATACAGTTTTCATTTTAGTTTGCTCTTATTTTGCTCTTATTTATGTTCTTTATTAGTTTAGAATTCAAAACCTCAAAACCCAGAAAATTGTTAGATAAAACCCAATTGTGAGACGATTCACAATCCATAGGAAATACCATCTCCCTGAGGATCGACCCTACTTCCCTAATTACATTAATTTTTTATTAGCCTAGTCTGGGTAATTTATCTTTGCATCGGGCTCGCGACAGGCCCGATCAAATTTTGGCGCCGTTGCCGGGGAGCACGGTTGAATTTTCCTTTTCTTGTGATTTTAATCATAATTAGTTTTATCTAGTCTTTAGGAACTCAAATTCCTTTAGATCTCTCTTGATTTTTCATCTTAGCTTTTCTATCTTATGCCCTGATCTTCTAGACTAGGGACCCCTATTCCTTTAGACCCCGAACTAGAAAGAACTCTGCGTAGGAAATTAAAGCTATTCAATGAAATTTCAAAAGCTTCTGATATTTCAAGTTTAGATCGTATTCGTGAGAAATACTCGGATATCTTACCTAATCTTGAAGGAGAAGAAGATCCATTCTCATCCCCATTTCAAAAATTCAATCAACTTTCAACCAACATTCCATCTTCATCTTCACAAACAAAAATGGTTCGACTTTCCGACCATTCTAAACCCACCGCAGATACACTTCCAAAGGGTATCGCTACACCTCAAATTACAGCCCAAACCTTCGAAATCAAACCTGCCTTCATCAATCTAATAGAAAGAAATCAATTTGGTGGCAATGCCACAGAAGATCCCAACCTTCATATCCAAAACTTCTGTGACTATTGCTCCACGATTAGACAAACTGGAGTATCCCAAGAGCAGATTAGGGAAATGCTTTTTCCTTTCTCTTTAAGAGGAAAGGCAAAACTCTGGATCAATAGTCTTGACCGAGTTGCCTTAGGAATAGTCGACTGGGATGGTCTAGCTCTTGCTTTCTATCAAAAGTACTTCCCCCCAGAACGAACCGCACTCTTACGGAGTCAAATCACTGGATTCCGTCAGAGAGGCGACGAAAGCCTTTATGAGGCATGGGAAAGGTACAAAGAATTACAAAGATAATGCCCTCATCATGGCCTTGATTCATGGTTCCTGGCTATCACATTCTACAACGGTTGTTGTGGCGAATCGCGTCGTATCCTCGACTCCGCTAACAATGGTCGTTTCGATCAAATCGATGTAGAGATAGCTAGTGCGACTATCGAGTCAATGGCAATCCACGATTCTTAGTATAGCAACTCGCGTGCTATACCGCTCAAAGCCAAGCAGGATGATTCAAGTAAAGTAGCACTCCTGGAAGCCCAATTAGCCCTTCTGCAGCAACAAGTAGGAAGCTCTTCCCAATCCAAGGAACATATCAACGTCACTAACCACGTAGTGGTATGTGAGACATATGGGGTTGGAGGGCATAGTTTTCAAGAATGTAGAAGTTCAATAGAGCAAGTCAATGCCTATCAAGGATATAGGCAAGGCAACGCTTTCTCAAACTTCTATAACGAGAACACAAAAAACCATCCATTTTTGTTCTACAAAAGCACCAACGTTCAAAATCCCCACCAACAAATTCAACAACCATTCATACCACACCAACAGAAACCTTACAATCCACCTGGTTTTCAAAACCAGAGACCTTCATTCCAACCTAACTTCAACCAACCATACCAAAATCAACCTCAACACCAACCACCTCAAATTCAAGGCCAACCTAATGACTCAAGCTTGAGCAAAATTGAATCCATGCTTCTACAAGTTGTTCAAAAGCAAGATTCAATGTTTGCTCAACTTCAAAAAAGTGATCAAGCTCAAGATGCTGCCATCAAGATGCTTGAAACTCAAATGGCCCAATTGGCTGCGTCTAATGCCCAAAGAAAACAAGGCCAACTCCCACCTCATGGTGAACAACCGAGGGACACCGCAAATGCTATCACTCTTAGATGTGGTACCACTTATGCGGAACCTCAGCAACCCAAAGAACCAACAGTTGAGCCTTCACAAGTAGAAAGCCAAAAAGAAACCCAACCATCCACCGCTAAGGAAGCGGAAGACAAACATGAAAAGAAGGATGAACTCGAAGAGGAACCCATCAAAATTCAATTTCCATTTCCCCAACGTTTGAGGAGAAATCATAAGGAAACCCAGTTCGGTAAGTTCATGGAAGTAGTCAAAAACCTCCAAGTAACGGTTCCCTTCACTGAATTAATCACTCAAATCCCTTCTTACACGAAATTTATGAAGGATATCTTAACAAAGAAGAGGACTCTAGATGATGTTGAAATCATCGCATTCACCGCTGAATGCAGTGCGTTATTGCCAAATAAGTCCCCTCCTAAGTTAAAGGATCCTGGTAGTTTCTCTATACCTTGCACTATAGGCACCTACACTATTGATAAAGCTTTATGCGATCTAGGTGCTAGTGTAAGCGTCATGCCCTATTCCATCTGCGAAAAATTGAATATGGGAATTCTTAAATGCACAAGTATCACCCTGCAAATGGCAGATCGTTCTCTAAAACAACCTATGGGAGTTTTAGAAGATGTACCTGTTAGAGTAGGAAGATTTTTTATTCCAGTCGATTTCATAGTGTTAGATATGGCTGAAGATTCGCAAATCCCTATCATATTAGGAAGACCATTTCTAGACACTGCGGGAGCAGTAATCGATGTCAAGAATGGAAAATTGACATTAGAAGTAGGTGATGATAAAGTCACCTACAAATTAAACAGTGCAATGAGGAGCCCTATGCTTGAAGAGCCTTGCTGTTTCCTTGACATTGTCGACTCAATCATTGATGAATCTCTGTATCCATCAATAATTGAGGATCCTTTAGAAGCAATTTTATTGTTAGAGGATATCTTTGAGAACGACAATTTTGAGATCAGTGAGCTGGAAAGGGACCTGACTGGTAAAGAGATACCGTCTGAAGAAGTTGAGGAGTTCATAAGCTTAATTGATGCTCCTGCCAAGGCAGAAGTACATAAACCTGACCTTAAACCTCTTCCCTCAAATCTAAAATATGCTTTTTTAGATGAGTCTGAATATTGCCCAGTCATAGTGAGTGCTCTCCTAGATGAAAATCAGTTAAACTCACTATTGACTATCTTGAGAAAACATAAAAAGGCAATAGGATATAAGCTTGAAGATTTAACAGGCATAAGCCCTGACTTTTGCATGCATAGAATCAACTTAGAAGAAGGCCAAAAACCTTGTGTTCAAGGTCAACGCCGTCTTAATCCTAACATGCAAGAAGTAGTTAAAGCTGAAGTTATGAAATTGCTAGATGCTGGCATAATCTATGCAATTTCTGACTCGAAATGGGTTAGCCATGTCGAAGTTGTTCCCAAGAAAGGAGGAACAACAGTAGTCAAGAATGAAAAGAATGAGCTCATCCCCACAAGAATTGTGACGGGATGGCGCATGTGTATTGACTACAGGTAGTTGAATCAATCAACTCGAAAAGATCACTATCCTCTGCCCTTCATTGATCAAATGCTAGAGAGGTTAGCTTGCCACAAATATTTCTGCTATCTAGATGGTTACTCAGGATTTTTCCAAATTCCTATTCATCCTGAGGACCAAGAGAAAACCACCTTCACATGTCCCTATGGTACTTTTGCTTATCGCCGAATGCCATTTGGCCTGTGTAATGCACCTGCCACTTTCCAGCGTTGCATGACTAGTATCTTTTTCGATTTTGTTGAGACTATCATGGAAGTCTTTATGGACGACTTTAGCGTCTATGGCATTTCCTTCGATAATTGTTTGACAAATCTATCGAAAGTGCTGAAACGCTGTGAAGAAGTCGACCTTGTTCTCAATTAGGAAAAATGTCACTTCATGGTGAACGAAGGTGTAGTTTTAGGACACATCATTTCTGAGAGAGGTATTGAAGTGGATCGAGTTAAGATCCAAGTTATTGAACAACTGCCACCACCTGCTAATGTAAAAGGAATCAGGAGTTTCCTTGGCCACGCCGGTTTTTACCGACGGTTTATAAAAGATTTTTCTAAAATAGCCAAGCCCCTGACTGAGCTCCTTTTTAAGGGTGCACCTTTTAATTTCACAAAGGAATGCCTTGAGGCATTCAACAAAATCAAACGCGCTTTAATCACCGCACCTATAATCCAGTCACCTGATTGGAATCTTCCATTTGAGCTTATGTGCGATGCGAGTGATTATGCCGTTGGAGTTGTTTTAGGGCAAAGAAAGGAAAAGTTCCTTCATGCAATTTACTATGCTAGTAAAACCTTAGATCCTGCCCAAATCAACTATGCCACCACTGAAAAAAAACTTCTTGCCATTGTCTACGCCTTAGACAAATTCCGTTCTTACCTTATAGGATCGAAAGTCATTGTTTACACTGACCATGCTGCTTTGAAATATCTGCTTTCAAAGAAAGAGGCCAAACCTCGACTTATCCGATGGATCTTACTCCTTCAAGAGTTTGATCTAGAGATCCGGGATAAGAAAGGAGCAGAAAATGTAGTCGCTGACCATCTCTCAAGGATACGAGTAACTGAAATAGGATTGGCAACACCAATTAATGACTCGTTTGCTGATGATTCATTAATGGCGATTACTAACGCTTCTCCTTGGTATGCTGATATGGCCAATTTTCTTGTCAGTCGACAGCTACCTTCTGACCTTTCTTATAACCAAAGAAAGAGATTTTTGCATGATGCAAAATTCTTTGTTTGGGATGATTCTTATCTTTTCAAGCAGTGCTCAGATGGTCTTTATAGACGATGTATCCCCCAGTGGGAAGTTAAAGGAGTTTTAGAAGGATGCCACTCAACTGCTTATGGTGGTCATCATGGTCCGTCCAAGACCGTAGCCAAAGTCTTGCAATCCGGGTTTTTCTGGCCCTCGATGTTTAAAGATTCCAAAGACTTTGTTATGGCTTGTGACGCTTGTCAACGAATGGGTCAAATATCCAAGAGACATGAAATGCCTCAAAACGGCATACTAGAAGTTGAGATATTCGATGTCTGGGGTATTGACTATCAAGGACCATTCCCTTCTTCTAACGGAAATCATTATATCTTAGTCGCTGTTGACTATGTTTCTAAGTGGGTAGAAGCAACTGCCACCCCCACTAATGATGCTAGAGCTGTGATACGACTATTTAAGAAGATCATCTTTCCACGTTTTGGTGTACCCAGAGCCGTGATTAGTGATCGACGAACTCATTTTGGAGAAAAGCAGTTAGACACTCTGCTTGCCAAATATGGTGTGTATCACAGACGAGGATTAGCCTACCACCCACAGACGAGTGGTCAAGTAGAAGTCTCAAATAGAGAGTTGAAAACAATTCTTCAGAAAGTAGTCTCAAGATCTAGAACCGACTGGAGTAATAAGCTCGATGACACCTTATGGGCTTATCGCACAGCTTTCAAAACCCCGATTGGGACATCTCTCTATCGGTTGGTTTATGGAAAGGCCTGTCATCTTCCTGTCGAGTTAGAGTATAAAGCTTACTGGGCTATCAAAGAACTCAACTTAGACACTAAGCTTAGCGCTGATAGAAGACTTTTGCAACTCAATGAGTTAGAAGAATTTCGTTTGCAAGCCTATCAGAATTCTAGAATTTATAAAGAGAAAACGAAGCGTTGGCACGACAAGAGTATAATTAAGAAAGAATTTAATGTCGGTGACCAAGTACTTCTTTTCAACTCCCGTTTGAAAATTTTTCCGGGAAAACTTCGATCACGATGGTCTGGACCATTCACTGTCACATATGTTAGCAAGTACGGCTATGTGGAACTAATAACTAGCAATGGTGAGAAATTCAAAGTCAATGGACACAGACTGAAACTTTACTATAGCAATTCTATCATCGGATGTTTAGATATTGTCTATACGGAGCGTCCATCCCCAATCCAATGATTTCATAGGAAAATTCGTCGAGCAGGACGTTAAACAAGCGCTTCTCGGGAGGCAACCAGTGTTTTTCCCTTTTTGCATTTCTTATTTTTGCTTTTTCCCTTTTACGTTGTTTTGTTAGATTTCTTTGCAGATGAAAGAGTTTTTGAAGAATCTATGAAGATCTTCCTTGTCATGTCCAAAAAGCTAGCTTGGGAGAGTCCGCGCTGGCTAGTAAACTTCATTCTTCTTTCATTTTTTTCCTTTCTTCCCATTAAACATCTCGTTGCATGTTTAGTCTTTGTGCTCACATTGAGGACAATGTGATGTTTAGCTTGGGGGAGGGATTGCATTTTCCCATTTTGCATTTTAGTTGATCATTTTTCAAATTTTGAATAAGAGAAAGAGAAGATTTTAGAGAGAAGATTTTTAAATTTTGAACACAGTTGAATGCTTTTCATACTTTGCTTGCTTATTTATTATGCTATCATGTTACATTTCCCAAACTTAGAACTTTCAAACTATAATGATTCAATATTCTTTGAATTATGCATACATGGGGAAGTCTTGTACACAGTAGGCATGGAATGAATCTATAGATGCGTACGCTTGATCTTGACATTTGGCAACTACATATATTGTAAGGTAGAACCTCCTTAGACTGGTACATCTATACCTAGTCTCAAATAGGTGTGTGTAGTTCTCCTTGTGATGTGTGTCATGTCAAAACGCATAAGTATGGTTCTCATTTCATTTCTATAAGCATTGCATTCATGATTCACTATGATTTGAAGCCTTTTTCACTTTAAATTGCCCCTCAAAATTAGCCCCTTCATACAAATGCTTCACAAAAATAATAGCTACATGTAAAAACTGCCTACCTTTTGAGCTAGTAGCTAGACTATGGTGTGTGGGTGCTATTTTGAGAAGATTTGTTCTTATCGGTCAAAGTGAATTTGGAAGAACGAAATTGTTCAAAAAGTGATGTTGTGTTCGAAAGAGAAAAAAAAAAGAAGAAAATTTGAGAAAGAAAAAGAAATAAGAGAAGAAGTTGTGAGTATCTCCTCAAAATGTCAAATCAATAGAAGGAGTTTACCCTTGTGTTTCGTGTGTAATAAGTCAATCTGTTGCTTCTGGCTTTGTTGTTCGTCTTTTGGAAATTCATCGAAAGTTTGGATTGAGTATTCATTTATCATTGGTCAGTTGCTAGCTCATTCTAACCTTCACATGACCATAACTGTTTGTCCACGTTTCACCCATTTCCCAAAACCTTCTTCTTATTTTTCGGCTTCTTTTCTATGTGCATTGTCATCTTTGACTTGTGTTTTGAATTGTTTACCATATTAGACTGCGAACACATTTTCATAAGTCGTAGATAGGTGAGTGTCTCAAAAACATTTACACATAAAGAAATCACCTTTTACATGCATTGAGTGTTCGAGTGTGCCGTGAGAGTCCATTTGTCAAAAGATCATGCAAGAGCCGAAAATTCTATAGTGAAATTCTTTGTGCTACGCCGTTATGTAAATCTCAGCCATGTTTATGTATCATTCTTGCCCACGTTGTTGTTGGGTTATGTTTCATTATGTTTTCAAAGTTTGACGTTGAGATTTGTTTCTTGATGGTATAGTAGCCAATGCTTGCAACCTTGTGCTGGTAGTGTTTGTTATGTTTGCTTGAGGACAAGCAAAGGTTTAGCTTGGGGGAGTTTGATAAGTGAATATTTGTATGATTTTAACCCCCACTTTAGCTCGGTTTTATATGTCATTTGTGCTTTGTTAAGTCATTTTATGAGCTAATATCGTCTTCCAGGCGAATTCCTGTGTTCTAACCTGTTTTGTAGGGAAAGTGACGTTTCTACGCCCTTTTTCTATTTTCCCGAGCATTTGCCTAGAACCCGACGATTTGAAGAAGAAAGCTTGACCATATCAAAGGCATTTCAAGAAGGTTCACTAATTCGAAAGACAGAAGGAGCAAAGACAGTTTCGTAGTTGTCGGAAGATCAATCAGTTAGGCGGAAGGACTCATCGCTTTACATCAAATCCTATCAATAAATCCGATTGGAGAGGTCAAGGGGAATGATGGAAGTCAAGTGAAAGCGAAGGAAGATGAAACGTTAGTCAAGAGCTTCTAGATGTCCACTTACCCGATCGGGTAAGTGTGTACCCGATCGGGGATGTGTGCTGATCCGAGCATGACGGCTACAACTTCCTATCTTTGTCCTATGTGTTTAATGCCCGACCTCTTCTCCACAAAACCCTAATACTATAAATAGATGCTCTAGCCCTCTTCTCAAAGCATCCACATCCATCTCAATCTCTATCTCATACAACTCACAACATCTCCTTTCTTTTCTCTTTAGTTTTTAGTCTTTCTAGTTTAGATTTCCTTCTTCTTTTGTCTTTTGTTCTTAGTTTATTTCTGTCCATTTCTTATCAAAACAATAGTTTAGTTCAATAAGAATTTCAATCTTTGTAGTCTACTTTGTTGGGTACAAGTATTGTAATTCAAGGAACGATTATTCTATGTAAAGGATTTCTATTATCGTTATCACTTCCATTGTTGATCGTCCCTAGGTATTCCTAATTTATCCTTTGTTTAAAGTTCTTTATGTTCCTTATTTGATTGTCATTTTCTATTCATATTATTCTAAGATTCATTTTTATGTTGTTATAATCATAAATTCATTCCTTAGATTGTCAAATAGCGTCGTTATTATCACCACATAGAGAGTCTAAAGTATTGTCAAAAACCAACTAAATATGTCTATCCTAATTTTCATTGTTAATATCATCTTAAACATAAACATAATCATGAGTGAGTAGTCACCTTTCTAGGGTGTAGGGTAGCCATGTTAGATTGATTAAAAGATGATAATTGGATAACAGAAATTGTGCTTTTAAAACATTGTGTCTATGCATGTTTGGACTTTAACGATAGTTGACGATTCTTGATCACAATCATTGACTAGTATGGAATTCTTTTCCTAAGTAGACATACGAGATTTGAATAGACAAAGCATGACATAGTGGATTAAGACCTAGTAAATCGCCTAAATGCCTGCTAGACCATCTGATCTATGATTGTAATGAACATACCATTCTTACGAACGCGCAATGAATTATTTGCATATCCTAAATCCAATTTCATCAATATGTCAATCTACATGTGTGAACCTACTTCCCTAGATGCTTCTCATTATTGTTAATTCATCATTTGCTTTATTGTTTTCATTTTAGTTTGCTTTTATTTTGTTTTTATTTATGTTCTTCATTAGTTTAGAATTCAAAACCTCAAAACCCAGAAAATCTTTAGATAAAACTCAATTGTGAGACGATTCACAATCCATAGGAAATATCATCTCCCTGAGGATCGACCCCTACTTCCCTAATTACATTAATTTGTTATTAGCCTAGTCTGGGTAAATTATCTTTGCATCGGTCTTGCGACAGACTCGATCAAATTTTGGCGCCGTTGCCGGGGAGCACGGTTTAATTTCTCTTTTTTTGTGAGTTTAATCACGATTAGTTTTATCTAGTCTTTAGGAATCTAAATTCCTTTAGACCTCTCTTGATTTTTCATCTTAGCTTTTCAATCTTATGCCCAGATCTTCTAGACTAGGGACCCCTATTCCTTTAGACCCCGAACTAGAAAGAACTCTGCGTAGGAAATTAAAGCTATTCAACGAAATTTCAAAAGCTTCTGATATTTCAAGTTTAGATCGTATTCGTGAGAAATACTCGTATATCTTACCTAATCTCGAAGTAGAAGAAGATCCATTTTCATCTCCATTTCAAAAAATCAATCAACTTTCAACCAACATTCCATCTTCATCTTCACAAACAAAAATGGTTCGACTTTCCGACCATTCCAAACCCACCGCAGATACACTCCCAAAGGGTATCGCTACATCTCAAATTACAGCCCAAAACTTCGAAATCAAACCTGCCTTCATCAATCTGATAGAAAGAAATCAATTTGGTGGCAATGCCACAGAAGATCCCAACCTTCATATCCAAAACTTCTGTGACTATTGCTCCACGATTAGACACACTGGAGTATCCCAAGAACAGATTAGGGAAATGCTCTTTCCCTTCTCTTTAAGAGGAAAGGCAAAACTCTGGATCAATAGTCTTGACCGAGTTGCCTTAGGAATAGTCGACTGGGATGGTCTAGCTCTTGCTTTCTATCAAAAGTACTTCCCACCAGAACGAACCGCACTCTTACGGAGTCAAATCACTGGATTCCGTCAGAGAGGCGACGAAAGCCTTTATGAGGCATGGGAAAGGTACAAAGAATTACAAAGAAAATGCCCTCATCATGGCCTTGATTCATGGTTCCTAGCTATCACCTTCTACAACGGTTGTTGTGGCGAATCGCGTCGTATCCTCGACTCCGCTAACAATGGTCGTTTCGATCAAATCGATGTAGAGATAGCTAGTGCGACTATCGAATCAATGGCAATCCACGATTCTCAGTATAGCAACTCGCATGCTATGCCACTCAAAGGCAAGTAGGACGATTCAAGTAAAGTAGCACTCCTGGAAGCCCAATTAGCCCTTCTGCAGCAACAAGTAGGAAGCTCTTCCCAATCCAAGGAACATATCAACGTCACTAACCACGTAGTGGTATGCGAGACATGTGGGGTTGGAGGGCATAGTTTTCAAGAATGTAGAAGTTCAATAGAGCAAGTCAATGCCTATCAAGGATATAGGCAAGGCAACGCTTTCTCAAAATTCTATAACGAAAACACTAAAAACCACCCTTTTTTGTCCTATAAAAGCACTAACGTTCAAAATCCCCACCAACAAATTCAACAACCATTCATACCACACCAACAAAACCCTTACAATCCATCTGGTTTTCAAAACCAGAGACCTTCATTCCAACCTAACTTCAACCAACCATACCAAAATCAACCTCAACACCAACCACCTCAAATTCAAGGCCAACCTAATGACTCAAGCTTGAGCAAAATTGAATCCATGCTTCTACAAGTTGTTCAAAAGCAAGATTCAATGTTTGCTCAACTTCAAAAAAGTGATCAAGCTCAAGATGCTGCCATCAAGATGCTTGAAACTCAAATGGCCCAATTGGCTGCGTCTAATGCCCAAAGAAAACAAGGCCAACTCCCACCTCATGGTGAACAACCGAGGGACACCGCAAATGCTATCACTCTTAGATGTGGTACCACTTATGCGGAACCTCAGCAACCCAAAGAACCAACAGTTGAGCCTTCACAAGTAGAAAGCCAAAAAGAAACCCAACCATCCACCGCTAAGGAAGCGGAAGACAAACATGAAAAGAAGGATGAACTCGAAGAGGAACCCATCAAAATTCAATTTCCATTTCCCCAACGTTTGAGGAGAAATCATAAGGAAACCCAGTTCGGTAAGTTCATGGAAGTAGTCAAAAACCTCCAAGTAACGGTTCCCTTCACTGAATTAATCACTCAAATCCCTTCTTACACGAAATATATGAAGGATATCTTAACAAAGAAGAGGAATCTAGATGATGTTGAAATCATCGCATTCACCGCTGAATGCAGTGCGTTATTGCAAAATAAGTCCCCTCCTAAGTTAAAGGATCCTGGTAGTTTCTCTATACCTTGCACTATAGGCACCTACACTATTGATAAAGCTTTATGCGATCTAGGTGCTAATGTAAGCGTCATGCCCTATTCCATCTGCAAAAAATTGAATATGAGAATTCTTAAATGCACAAGTATCACCCTGCAAATGGCAGATCGTTCTCTAAAACAACCTATGGGAGTTTTAGAAGATGTACCTGTCAGAGTAGGAAGATTTTTCATTCCAGTCGATTTCATAGTGTTAGATATGGCTGAAGATTCGCAAATCCCTATCATTTTAGGAAGGCCATTTCTACACACTGCGGGAGCAGTAATCGATGTCAAGAATGGAAAATTGACATTAGAAATAGGTGATGATAAAGTCACCTACAACTTAAACAGTGCAATGAAGAGCCCTATGCTTGAAGAGCCTTGCTGTTTCCTTGACATTGTCGACTCAATCATTGATGAATCTCTGTATCCATCAATAAATGAGGATCCTTTAGAAGCAATTTTATTGTTAGAGGATATCTCTGAGAACGACAATTTTGAGATCAGTGAGCTGGAAAAGGACTTGACTGGAAAAGAGATACCATCTGAAGAAGTTGAGGAGTTCATAAGCTTAATTGATG